>JAADWZ010000500.1:0-23211 GCA_023336445.1 Pythium dissimile
AATCCCTTCCCTTCTCCCCCCCCCCCTTCCCCCTCCTCCCCTCATCGAGCCAGATAGAGTCACAGGGGAAAAATCTTGGGAAATCGCGCTACTGCGGGAACAAAGAAACAAGAAGAAAAAAACGAGAACACTCTGCGTCTTGTCTTCTGCTGCTTGTTCCGAGGGTGATTGATTGACCAGAGCAAGCCAAGCAGCACCAAGGGAACTCAACCATCAACCAAAGTCCGTAGGTGCTCGTTGGATTTCCGTTGGCGCGTCAAGTATGGGGCGCCGCGAGATGCAGGACAGCGAGTCCATGGGTGTGATGAGCGAGGCGCTCGAGATGCAGCGGCAGATGTGCGACGAGGCCATGAACCTCGTCAAGCAGGGCATGGCGCTGCAGAACGCCACGCCGCCGAACGCCGCCGGCGCCGAGGGCGCGCTCACGCGGGCGGTCGACATCATGGAGCAGGCGCTGGCGATCCGCTACAACTCGGCCGAAGAAAAAGACGCGGCCGAGCGGCTCAACAACAAGATGCTGCGCTACGTCAAGATGATCAAGTCGCAGCGCGCCAAGAACCAGGGCGGCGGCGGCGGCCCGGCCAAGCGCAACCAGCAAAAGCACAACATTCTCGAGTTCGAGAACCTGCCCGAGTTTTACTCGCCCGTAATGCACATGCTGCACAACTCGCCCAGCCTGGGCGACGTGTTCGAGTCGCTCAAGCGCACGTTTGGCTTCCAAGACGGCAACGCCGCCAACCAGAAGGAGCACGTGCTCATGATGCTGACCAACTTCAAGGAGCAGGCTGACGTCAACGACGACAAGAAGAAGAAGAAGAAGAAGAAGGCCGGCCCGGAGGACTTTATGGACGAGTACTTGCGGCCGCGCGACCCGCAGCAGGAGATGGATTTCGCCACGCGCGGCATTGACCGCTTCCACAAGCGGATCTTCACCAACTACGCTAAGTGGTGCAAGTACGTGTCGCAAAAGCCCAAGTTTTCCAGCGAGAAGCTCGTGGACATTGCGCTGTTTTTCCTGATCTGGGGCGAAGCCGGCAACTTTCGCCAAATGCCCGAGTGCCTGTGCTTTTTGCTGCACAACATGCTGCCGCAGGCCACGTCGCGCGGCGAGGCCGAGCCGGGCGCGTTTCTGGTCAACACGATCCGCCCCATGTACGCCGAGCTCAAGCGCGACAACGACAAGAAGACCTCCAAGGGCGAGCGCGCGCCGCACCCGCAGGTGCGCAACTATGACGACTTTAACGAGTTTTTCTGGTCAAAAAAGTGCCTCAAGTTCAACGCCACGACCATTGGCGAGGCGTTTGGCAACTACGACAAGAAAGGCCGCCCCAAAGTGGTCAAGAAGACGTTCAACGAGAAGCGCTCGTGGTTCCGCGCGATCCTGTCGTTCCGCCGCATCTTTTTCTTCAACTGCTCGCTGTTCATGGTTGTGCTCGGGCTCTCGCTCAACATTGTGCTGTTCTGCCCGGACTCGCCGATCATGTACGGGCAGGACATCCAACCGCCCTCGGCCACCGAAGTGTTTGAGATTCTGGGCAAGAAGTACGCCGCCACGGCGGACGTGGTCGCGTCGGCCGACATCAACGACGAGGCTGGCGTGGACCCCACCGAGTCGGACACGGGGTTCATCTGCCAAGAAGCCAAGCTCGCGACCTGTCTTGGTGTCGGGACCTACACCAAGGGCCAGACGTTTGGCACGTTCCCGGTCGACTTCAAGACCTTGCTCACCACGATTCCGTTCACTAACTGTCTCGAGAAGACGTCGGGGCGCTGCGCGTGCTACGTCAAGCTCATCGACACGTGCTTCTCGCAGACGGGCGACGGTACCCAGCTCGGCGACACGACGGCCGATGCCACGACCCAGATCAAGTACGACCAGAGCCTGTGCTTCCCGTTATACAAGCAGCGCGTGCTGGACATCCTCAACAAGGACGAGGACGGCTACCTGAACTGCGACAAGTGCCGCATCGACGTCAACAGTCTGATCGAGAAGCCCACGCGCGTGATGGATCTCGTGTTGGGGCTCATCGACGTTGGTGGTCGAAAGGACAAGGGTGTGCTCGCCATGGGAGGCGGCGTCGCGTTCCTCGCGCTGGTGCTGGTCTGCGAACTCCAGAACCGCTTCTTCTCGGGCTTTGGCATCGGCTTTGTCGGCCGATCGCTGCCTGTGCCGATGAACGTGTACTGTCGCTACACGTGCTTCTGGCTCTTCGTGTTTTTCTGCAAGCTCACGTTCGACTACCAGTTCATGGTCAAGAACCTGGTCGAGACATCGCTGTTTATTTGGAACACGAACAAGGACGACTACCTCCAGTACTCGAATTTCCTGATCCAGCAGTCGTTCCACAACATCGTCTACATCCTGTTTTTGTGGATCCCGGCGTTCTTCGTGTTCATGTACGACGCGCAGATCTTCTACTCGATCCTATCGGTCGTCGCTGGTTCGTTCGCGGGTTTCAACTTGCGCATCGGTGAGCTGCGGTCGTTCCGCATTCTGCGCATCACGTTCAAGTCGATCCCAGGCGTCTTTAACAAGAAGATTGTGCCGAACATCTACGAGGAGATGGCCAAGGGCAAGAAGAAGGCCAAGAAGGGCAAGAAGAAGGGCGCTCAGGAAGATGTGGCGATGCCGGACCGCCGCTTTGAGCGTATTTCCATGTCGCAGGGCAACAAGCCGTTGACCGTGAAGGCCCAGAAGTACAGCAACTTGCTCGAGCAGCGCGACGACGACCTCTACAACGAGCTCCGCACTCCCAACGGAAACGATGATGACGTTGCGTCGCAGGCGAGCCGTGCCTCGAACATTGGATCCATCACTGGCGTGTCGGGCGCCGAGTTTGAGCGCACGATCCCGTTCGCGATGGCGTGGAACCGCTGCTTGACCAGTCTGCGCGAGGCCGACGTAGTCAGTGACCGTGAGTTGAACGTGCTCAGCTACTTGATCGACTCGAAGGATACGGTGGGCCGCAAGCTCTACCCGCCGGCCTTTTTGACGGCTGGTAAGTTGGACGAGTCGATTGACATTGTTCTCGAGTGTCACGCGCTGTACGAGAAGCTCAAGACGGACAAGAAGAAGAAGGACAAGACCCTGCAGAAGATTGAGATGATCATGCGCGAGCGCCTTCTCAAGGACGATCTGCGTGTGGAGTCGATTCTCGGATCGTACAAGTTCTCATCGCAGGTGCTGCGCATTCTGCTTGGTGAGGAGCACAAGGAGCTGGACGAGTGCTACAACTTCATCGAAGAGATGGCCACGAACAAGCAGATCCTCAAGGGTCTCAACTTGAGCAACCTGTACATGTGCCGCGCTACCTGTGCTGAGCTGATGAAGTCGATCCTCGAAGTGCCGAAGAAGTCGACCGAGTCGAGCATTAAGTTCCAGCGCTCGCTGTACAAGGTGATCGATGCAGTCGAGTCGGTGGTCAACTGCCTGAAAAAGGTCCTGTCCAAGCAGGAGAATCTCGTGCAGCTGCTCAACGACACGCCTCTCAAGCCAAACTCGTTCTTCTTCCCTGCCGATACCCAACACTACGCCAGTTTGCAGTTGCAGAAGATCGTGAACGATGAGGCCGCGCTCGATATCGTCTCGCGTGCGTACCAGCTGCTGACGGTCGACAACTTCGACGCCGAGCCTCGCTCGGAAGAAGGCCGTCGCCGCCTGCGCTTCTTCGCCAACTCGCTGTTTATGGACATGCCTGAGGCCAAGCCCATCCGCAAGATCCGCTCGCTCTCGGTGTCGACTCCGTACTACAATGAAATCGTCATGTACTCGATCAAGGATCTGACGACGCAGAACGACGATTGCATTAAGTTGCTGTACTATTTGCAGACCATTTACCCGTTCGAGTGGGAGAACCTTCTTGAGCGTGTACAGGCCAAGGACATGAACGAAGCCCTGAAGAAGAGTCCGGAAGAGGTCCAGTTATGGGCCAGCTACCGCAGTCAGACGCTTGCCCGCACCGTGCGCGGTATGATGTACAACGAGGAAGCGATTCGTTTCTTGCACTGGCTTGAGATTGGCGAGAACGAGCCGATGCACCAGCTTGGCTGCCAGTGTAACAAGTGTGTCCGTCTCTCGGACATCGTCGCCTTGAAGTTCAACTACGTCTGCACGTGCCAGATCTACGGAAAGCAGAAGGACGAGCAGCGCCAGCAGGCGCAAGACATTGACTTCTTGCTTAAGAAGCACCCCACGCTGCGTGTCGCCTATGTCGACGGCCCGAAGAAGGTGAAGGACGGCCCGCCTAAGTACTTTTCGGTGCTCATCCGTGCGATGGAGGACAAGATTGTGGAGATTTTCCGTGTCGAGCTTCCTGGCGATCCAATCGTTGGCGAAGGTAAGCCCGAGAACCAGAACCACGCGATTATCTTCTCGCGCGGTGAACTGCTGCAGTGTATCGATATGAACCAAGACGGGTACTTGGAGGAGAGTTTGAAGCTGCCGAACCTGCTGTCGACGATGGATCGCCACAGCGACAAGAACCCGTTGACGATCATTGGTTTCCGTGAACACGTCTTTACCGGTGGGGTGTCGAGCTTGGCCAGTTTCATGTCGATTCAGGAGTTGAACTTCGTCTCGCTCGGCCAGCGCATGCTGGCGCTATTCCACGTTCGCCAGCACTACGGTCACCCGGATATCTTCGACAAGATGTTTGCGATGACGACCGGTGGCACGGCGAAGCCGTCCAAGGGTGTGAACTTGTCGGAGGATATTTTTGCGGGTTTCAACACGACGCTGCGCGGCGGTTACGTCTCGCACGAAGAGTTTATCCAAGTCGGCAAGGGTCGTGATGTCGGCATGCAGCAGCTGACGATGTTCGAGGCGAAGATTTCGTCGGGTGCCGGCGAGTGTGTCATCTCGCGTGATTGCTGCCGCATGGCGACGCGTCTCGACTTTTTCCGGTTGCACTCGTGGTTCTACGGTAACTTAGGCTGGTACTTCACGCAGACGATGACGGTGATTGGCATCTACTTCTTCATCTACGGCAAGGTGTACATGGCGCTGAGTGGCATGGACAGCTACTTTCTGCAGCACGGTGGTCTCGGTATCGGCGGCACGTTGAACACGTCGTGGGCATTCCAGTTCGGTTTCTTGCTGGTCGTGCCGGTCATTGCAGTGGTCGGTGTCGAGCAAGGTTTCCGCCACGGCTTCACGTACCTGTTGTGGAACGTGATGACGCTTGGTCCAATTTTCTTCACGTTCCAAATGGGTACGCGTATGAACTACTTCGATCGTACGCTCATCCACGGTGGTGCCAAGTACCGTGCTACGGGTCGTGGCTTCACGATCAAACACGAGAAGTTTGCCGAGCTGTTCCGATTCTACGCGTTCAGCCACTTTTACCGTGGCGTGGAGCTGTTCTTCTTGCTGCTTCTGTTCGCCTGGTACGGAACCTTCTCGTGGTGCAACTGCTCGTGGAAGACGGAGCGGGACTTCTACAACAACATCCAGCCGACCGACATCGAGTGGAACAAGCGCTGCTACGCTAACCACTACCAACTGTGTGTGCTGCCGACGAACCAGAACTACGGCATCATGTCGTTCTCGCTGTGGATCATTGCCGCGACCTGGATGTGGGCACCGTTCTTCTTCAACCCGAGTGGCCTGGACTGGGACAAGATCATTGAGGACTACAACGACTGGCAGAACTGGCTGAAGACGACCAACGACTCGGCTGAGAGTTGGTTTGGTTGGTGGTCGAACGAAGTGAGCTACCTTGAGCACTCGACGTGGGGCGCGCGCATGGCGACCCTGGTCCGCAAGAGCCGGTTCCTGGCTGTTGCCGTCGGACTGTACCTGCAGCTGGCGTACAAGGTGTACTTCCAGAGTCGCGACAAGATCATCACAAAGGCAGATACGACGATTACGTACGCCTTGGCGGGCGCGATCGTCGTGGTAATGGCGCTGTTGACGTGCTGTGGCTACATTGCGAGCCGAGTCACGAAAAAGCTGTCGATGAAGCAGCGCAAGCTCCGAAAGATCAAGTTTGTGATTGGCTGTTGCTGCATGCTTCTAGCGGTGCTCAGTCTGACGGTGCTCACGATCGTCAACGTCTTTGAGCTCGTCATGCTTATCCTCGTCGCGATCTACTGGTTCATGCAGCTTTGCATCATCCGTCTGCAGTACCACCACATTGTCGTCCGCGCGCTCGCCCGCTCGTTCGACCGCGCCGTCGGCTGGATCGTGTTTGGCCCGATTATGTTCGTGTCGATGTTCCTGCCGTTCATCGCGTCTTTCCAGCAGCGCGTCATGTTCAACAACGCGTTCACGTCCGGCTTGGAAGTGTCAAAGCTGTTTGCCCACGACGTGGCGCCGTCGCAGGTTGTCAAGGTCAAGCGCGTGTCCAAGAAGAAGAAGACTCGTGACGACTAAGTCGCCTATTCCTCTCTCTTTCTTTTCACCTCCGCCCGCCCACGCGATAGAACGGCGGGTCGCAGAGTACTATTAGCTTTCGCTTTGCTCGCGCGTTCTTTTTAGCTTTCTTTATATGTGTTGAGAATGCCAACTACGTTTGCTACATTCGAGTGGATTATCTATACCTTCAATGGCCGGGCTGGCTGCCAACGACTTACTTGCTCATGGATGCGAGGTCGAAAGACGAGACGGTGTGCCGCACGCCCGACTGCATCGCTGGCATCTTGTTGGTCGCCTTGTCCATTGCGCTGATAGTGCTTGTGCTGCTCACACGACGTGGCGGTTGGTCGACCAGCGCGTTGCCTCCTCCGTTGCTGACGAACGAAGGCTGCAGCGAGCGAAGCTTGATGGGACTGCTGTGGATCGGACTGCGCGTCGAGGAAGACTGAGGTGGCGACCCATTCGAGATGGCAGTCGGCGGCAAGTTGAGCTTGTTGAGAAACTCGGTGTACCGCTTGGCGTCCTCCTGGTACTGCTTCAGCGCGAGTCTGCTCAGGTTGTGTTCACTGCCCGACGTACGCAGCGGTGCCGAGCTCTTCTTCGGTGGAGACAGCGGCAGCGGCTTGCCCGTGCGCAGCGCGTCCTCCAAGGCAGCGCGGCGGCTCGGGCCTGGCGAGGAGCGCGGTTGAGCGGTGGATGGCACTCGCGTGTGCGCGGATCCTGGTCGCGCTCTGTTCCGTGTCGCTGCTGTCTTCTTGGCCGCCTTGGGTCGATCCTTCCTATCCCTTCGACCGGTTCCGTCGCCGCTATTGTCGCTGTCGTCGTCACTGGAGAACTCCACCTCCAGCTTGTCCATCTCGGAGGCGGATTCAGAAATCGTACTGCTGCGTCCGCGACTGGGCTCGTCGCTGGGCCACGAATCCTTGTTGGCGGTGCGTGGGGGGGAGCCGTTGGAACTCATCTTGTCGAGATCAAAATCGCTCGCGTCCACTTCGTTGTCGATCTCGATCGCCAACGCATTCGCTGCGTCCATGCGCCGCGCGGCCTGGGAGGAGAGACCGAGAATCGCTTCCTCCATGGACTGCATCCACTGCTCTTGGCGACCCCACGTGTCGCAAAGCACGATAAAGTTCTTGTATCCCTTTGTCGAGAACTGGATGCCATGGGCGCCGCTGCCGGGGCCTTCAGAGACGCCAAAGCTGTACCACTTCCTCACAGACGTCGGGATCACCCACTTCATGCGGTTGGCCCAGTTGGCGCTCTGCAACGTGTCACAATACCACAGCTTGTCGCACTTGCGGCACAATCCAAAGTACGTGACGGTGAATGTCAGTGCGTGGAACGGCATGGGCACGGGGAACTGGATGAACGAGCTCACGCGCGTCGGCTCGGGGATCGGAATGTGGTCGTGGATCTTGTCTTTCTTGTACAGAAAGCCCGTGATAAAGTCGTCCGTGGTGTTGACCTTGCAGTAGTGGCTGGCAGCGCCAGAGAAGATCGTCTCCAAGTATCCCGTGAAGGTGACCTCTGTGGCGAGCGTGCTCGTGACGTATTCCACCGAGTGCTCTTTGAGTCGTAGACAGCCGTCGCACAGCGGGGCATTCCGCTGGCCCAGGGGCTGCATTTCTAGCAGGTTCTGCTCGGCGAGGATGGCTTCAAACTTGGCCCAGTTGGCATGGCCACGAGTGTGGCCTCGCACAAGGTCTTGACAGCTCGATTGATGCGAGCTGTCGATCTTGTACGCGGGTGTGTTGGTCAATGTGAAGATACTGTTGGCGATCGTGGTCAGATGGCCCTTGTACTCGACATGAGAGCCGTAGGATCTCGACACGAAGTCCAACAAGTTGGCTGGTTCGCTGAATAGACTGCTGAGCAGTGGGCACGACGGAGGCCGTTTCTGGTCGGGATCGAGCAGCACAAACCGAATCACGTCGGTGAGCTCGTGGTGAAGCAGGTTGTTGGCGGGGTTGGCGCCGTAACACTCGAGTAGACACGGCATGAGTCCATGCTCGGCAAGCACGCTGTTCAATGCCGAGTCTTGGAGGAACACACAACGCTTCAAAAACGTAACAATCGTCAAGAGCGCAGAGCCCTTGGGCTTGATGTTAAACGTGAAACTGGCTGGAACGTCCACGAGTTCTCGCAGCCGTGACTCGTCCGAACGGATCACGGCGTAGCAGAGTATAGCAAACTTGGGCACACGCGACACGATGCTTTTCATCAACTCGATGCGAACGGCCTGAAGCAGCTTGTCAATGCCCGTCATATCGCGTTTCCGCCTGTGGTACCCGAGCGTGCTCATCACCATCATCACAATTGACAGCGTGCCGCCTTCCTGGACGACGAGCGACACGTTCTGTGTCGCTTGCCGAAACACCTCTGCAAAGCCGAGATCGATGAGCGTGCCAAATGACATTTCGGACGTGCTGCTGAACATCAGCAGCGACTTGAGCAGCTCGTTGTGGCGCGTTGGGAAATATTGGTCATTGATGAGTGGAAGGGTCGCGTCCGTATTCTCCACAAAAGTTGCCACGTTGCCCATCATGTACACTGACGGCGGGTAGATGATATAGTTGATGAGCGAGCAAATATTCTCGATCGAGTCACGTTGGTACGGGGTCCCTACGCCCCAGCTGAGTGTTCGCTGCCACAAGAAGAGCCTTGAGAACAGGCTGTCAAAGATGCCGCTCTTCCGAATGTCGGCTTGCACTTGCTCCGACATGTCCGAGTACAGCAGCCAGACGAGCGTGTCGCGAATCGAGTCAAGCCCAATGTGGTTGACGAGTCCTTGAACCATGAATTGTCCTTCGCCTGCTAGGAAACTGATGATGAGCTTGCCAATTTGCAGATCGAGGATGAAGTGATTGACGACTTTGCAAAACAAGACCACCAGCACATCGTCCAGCTCGCCTGGTGTAGACAGAAAGCCGAAAAGCACCTTGATGTAGCCCGAACACTTCACGAAATCGAGCTCTTCAGGAGATTGATTCGTGGAACTGGTCGAGGCCCGACTGCCCTTTTCAAAAATCCGGCGTGGGTAGAGCAGCGCTACTTCGCAGCAGAATTGCTGGATCTTGTAGTATCCGTACGTCGAGTCGGGAGTCTGATTCTTCTGGATGGGGAGCGTCAAAAGCCGTAAGACGTCATAGATGATTCTGGGCTGTTGGAGCCACGAGACGTAAATATCGCGCGTCAGTTCTCGCTTGAGAATGTCCACTGAAATGCTGTTGGACCAGGCGATGGACAAGAGCTGCTGTAACGTGGTTTCTGGATTTCCCACGGCTTCTTCAATCTTCCGTCGATGATCTTTGACCGATTCCTGAAAATGAAAGGAAGACGAGTCAGGGAATGAGCACATTTGTAGGTTTTATGTTGACGGCAACAATACTGACGCTTTCCGCTCGTTCTCGTAAAAAGTCTTCAATGTCCGAATGCCCAGACAACCTCGCCAGTGCTTCCGCGGTATGGCCTTCTCGCTGTCAAATCCATTCGTGAGATCCCACAGTGGGGCAACACACAGCAGAGAAACAAAGCCCTCGCGTACATCTTTGGCGTCGAGACTCGCACCAGCATCAAGCAGCAATCTTACACAACCCAGTTTGCCTGCTCGCGCTGCCTCCATTAACGCCGTTGTCGAGTTGGGCTACAGAGAGAGAGAGAGAAGCAAAGCGTGCTCAGCCCTTCAGTTGCTCTCGTCTTACGGGAAGGATAGCTGTACTTACGCTGCGAACTTCAAGACCCGCACCAGCTTCCAATAGAATGGTGACGCATTCTTCCAACCCTCCTCGCGCTGCGATGTGAAGTGCTGTCGTTCCACGATTCTGCCAGCAGCAAAACGTGGATGAACTATTAGCATCACCACACAATCAGCTTTTTCAGGACGAAAAAGATATCTCAACGTACTCGATTTCTAGACAAGTTGATGCGTGCGCCCTTGCGAAGAAGCAATTTGACGCAATGGAGTTTGCCGTCCCGTACAGCGATCATCAAAGCCGTTAGTCCATGCACCTGTCAAAAATGAAAAGAATTCACACGTTAGGCTCGATTTTTCCGTGGTAAAAAGCAAAGCAAACACTTCTTTCGCACATCTTCAAGGTCGACGTTCGCACCAAACATCAGCAGCGCGCGCGCTGCTTCGACATTCCCGACCGAACACGCCATCATCAAAGCCGTCGTTCCGTTGGGCTACGATCCATCATAAGACCCAGTTAACACCATCAGCTCACACCTTCAAAATCTTCAAAATCTTGCGCCAGAAAACCTTTTTACCTTTTGCTCATCCAGCGAGATTCCAAACCCGTGTAGAAGTTCCAAACAGTCCACGCGGCCGTTTTCCGCGGCATCGCACAGCGCCACGGCTTTGTAAATACGCTGTGTACGCAATCAATTCACATACAAACCCATCGTCAGCCAATATGTCGTCGTCGTCTACGAAAATGTTCCACTGCCACTCGCCTCTCGAATGGACCCGGTCGTGTCCGAGTACAAAATGTGCTTGAGCAGCTCGACCTCGCCGGCGCGCGCGGCTGTCGACACGGCGACCACTTGGTCCTCTTCCACGACGCGTTTGATGGCGTCGTCTCCCGAGAGCAGCTCGATGGTCACGCGCGTCGGTC
Source organism: Pythium dissimile (assembly GCA_023336445.1). Classification (NCBI taxonomy): domain Eukaryota; phylum Oomycota; class Peronosporomycetes; order Pythiales; family Pythiaceae; genus Pythium; species Pythium dissimile. The sequence continues at coordinate 10,972 of JAADWZ010000500.1, forward strand.
GGTCGCGCACGAGCTGGTCGGCGTGGCTCTTGGCGAGCAGCACGATGGGCATGGCGACGCTCTGGCGCCCCGACGAGTGGAAGCCGTCGAACAGCGACTGCGTGGCCGGCGGCGCGTTCGCGTTGCGCTCGATGAACACGCAGCCCGCGGCGCCCGCCGCCAGCAAGCGCCGGACAATGTCGGGGAAGTGGACGCGGCCGCCGCGCTCCACGACCACGATGCTGCCCAGCAGCTCGCTCTGGTTGCGCAGCTCGCCGTCGGCCTTGGGCGGGTCGGCGAAGGCGAGCGCCGCGGTCACGACGCGCGGCCACTTGTCGTAGCTGTAGCACGACGGCTCGGCAAAGTGCCAGGTCGTGACACCAACGACCGTGGCGGCCAGCGCCGAGAGCCCGGTCACGCTGTGGTTGCTGCCGCTGCGCGGCGCGGAGGGCGGCGCGCTGCCGCTGTCACTCGCAGTGTCGTTAGCAGCGTCGTTGGCGTCATTGGCGTCGCCGTCGACTGCCGGTAGTCGCTTCCATGAGACGAATGGCACGCCGTCGCCGTGGTGCGAGGCCGAGTTTCCCATGCTAGCAGTTGGTCTTCAACTTGGCAAGACGGCAGCCAGAGTGATGGTGAATACGCTGGCGTTGGATTCCGCTTGTCGGGTGGTTTGTTGGCGGCGCGGCTCGTTTGTCAGCCCTGATCTCCTCTCCAACAGTTGGCGAATCTGGACCGCGCCAACCAAGTTGGTTTGTCTCTGTGTTGTTGTTGTCGGGTTGTTGGATCGTGTAGCTGGATATGAACGAGCTCCCGACGGCGAGTAGAGGATCGCTGTTGGCGTTCCCGAGTTGTTGCGGCGTCTTCCGCAAACGACGGGCGGGGTAAAAGAGGCGAAGTTGGCGCCAATTGTGGTTCCGCCGAGTTGTGTAACGCCGATAGAGAGACGCAACGCTCAACACCAACACGGAACGGAAAATTGGAATCGGGAAACCGCAGTTGGAATCTTAATCTCATTTTGCCTTCAAGTAAGTTGACGGTTCTAAGGGGAAGTCTGTGTTTAGAATAGAAACTATAAGATCGACTTTCTTGTGTGAAAGCTCCAGCCCTGATGATTTCTACCATTTCTACTTTCAGCGAAGGACCAATCAGTGATCGAGTTCACACTCATGTTTTTAACCTCCTGAAAATCATGTTTAGGGATTGGCATTGCCTAAAATTCAATTTGGGATGTCTGCAACGCAATTGCCAGCAACTCTTCGTCTGTGAGGAAACGCTCTCCGCTTGCTCTCTTAGCCTTGGCTTTCTTCGTGGAAGTTGACGGTGATTTCTTTGTGGCCTTGGCCGGCGTGACAATCTTTTCACCAACTTTACGAGTTGGTTGCTTGGGCGTAGTCAAGACTGGGCTCTTTGACGCAGTGGTGGTATCGGCGTTCGGTGTAGCTACCGGGCAAACACCATTCGCCGAGGGTGTGCCCGACTTGGTTGTTGGTGCCTTTTTCGTTTTTGCAGTTGAAGTTGGCTTCGCTCGAGTCTTCGAAGCGAGCGGTGGTGTCTTGTGTAATTCAATTTGTTTGGTTTTCACTGCCACTGGGGCCGACGCTGTCGAGCTCGCTTCCGTATTGTCTTTCGCCGAATACAGAGGTGATGAGCTACTAAACTCAAGCCGCCGTGTCACTTCGTCTGGAGAGAACGCTTTGCCTGCTACTGGAGCCACAGCTGGCGTCACGATCGTCGAGTGGTTGCCACGCGAAGATCGCATCTGCGTTTTCCGTGTCGACGGAGTACTGGAGAACTCAGTTTCGCCGGCTGGCGAAGGAGCTTTGCGCTTCCGATTTGATCGGCGCGTATGGCCCATCTCAGAAATTCGCAGAGCTTCTCTTAGCGCATCCTCTTCGGTCATTCCCTGCTGATAAATGTGCATCTGGATTGATGTCTGGTCCATGTCCTCAACGAAAATCTCGCGGCCATTATCAGGCGGAGACTCGCTGCTGGCTTGCTTCATGTCTTCCAATGCCGTAGGCACCACTTGCGACGGCAATTTCTTCTTTTTGGATACCGTTCGGGGTGGTGGCTTTGACTTTGCGTCCTTGGTCTGCGGAGCAGCTGGCTTGGAGGCCGCATAGGTATTCGGCGTTGACTGTGAATTCACCGTGCCTGAATTTTCCTCGACTTCTTTGGGCAGCTCGTTCGTGTTTGTCGCGTGGAACTTCTTATACGCAGAGCCATTGTACAACGGCTTGTCCTCCCCTTTTTTCGATACTGACGTCTTCTTTGCTGTGGGTGGTCGCTTTCTCGGAACGGCGCCAGCACCATTCGGTGTCTCCTGCGGAGGTTGCGTGTGGTCGAGCTCAGACATTTGGATTGCAAGCAAAAATGCATCCTCCTCAGACAAATCCATCTGATACTCGCGGCGCATACGAGCGGCACTAGAGCTCACAGGCGACGTGATAACCTCGACGGTATCGGAGTCATCTTCGCCGTCAGAACCCACAACGCGGTCGTCATCAGAGTTGTCATCCCCCAGCGAAATCTCATCACTGTCGGACTCGGACTCTCCGTCTTGGTACTCTGCCTCAGATGGGGAACCAGACGCCAAGTTGATCTCCGGACAATCTGCCTCTTTCGCCTTTGTCAGTTTTGAGTTCCCCCTCACAAGAATCCCACTTGCCTGAGCAAAGGTGGAGAGCTTGACAGCAGACACGCGCTTGATTTTTGGTGGAGCAACGGCTTTCTTTGGCTTCTCTTGGCCAATCTTGCGTCCGCTCCATGGACTTGACACTTTACCCGACTTGCGAGGACGACCAATTTTCTTGTTTGACTGTAAGAAGTAGTTCTCGAACAGGTTGTCAAAGTCCTCCTGCATCTCCATGAGGATGACAAGTCCCGCGTGGCCCCCCGTAGCAAGAAAACACGGAAATTCCCCTGCTTCGTTGGTGGATAATCGCACTCGATGCAACGACGCGTCGCGCTCACAAAATTCGCGCGTCGCTGGCGATGATGCTTCAGCAGAACCGCTCACAATTCGATGATCGAAGTTGAGTGTGAGAGACTTATGTGGTAGCTCCACGTTCGCGTTCTTCTCGCCATAGAGGCGACAAAACTCCACCGAGTGCTGAGGAGCGCGGAATATCTTCTTCGCTGGGGCGACTCTCAAACTGCCCGACGTGCACGATGACAGCAAGATGGGGAGCCTTCCTCGGCGAGCGAACTGGAGATCCCACACCGGTGAATCGATCTGTGGGTGGAAGTGGAGCTTCTGGTAGCTTCCACTCTGTAGCATAGTAGAACGAATGAGGTCGTCTGCTTGCAGAAAAATTAATCAACCGTATTCGCTTCGTACCAGTACATCGTACATAAAGAGCGAGCCCTGATCGCCCGAAATTTGCACGGATGTGTCATCCATCCACTGCATCGCGAGGCCCCACGTCGACCGAATGCGGTGAGAGCGGAAGCAGATTCTAGGCTCTCGAATATCCCATATCTTGAACAGGGAATCCTACGCCAATCATACAGTTCAACGACATGAAGCATACGCCAAAGAAAGGCTCGTTTCAAGGTGCGATCTCACATTTCCCGTCGTCGCAAACAAATTCTCGTCGAACGGTGACCAGCACACAGCGCGAACTGCCACCCATCCCCATCCCCAGTCGAATGACTCTTGCTTTCCAACTGTATCAGCTACTCTCACCGAATCCAGTGAAAGAATCAGAGGTGAGTGAATAACCTCCGCACAGGTCCAAGACAAGATAGAAAGCATACCATCTTGAAATCGGCGTTGCGGTTCCACTTCAAACGTCTCCTCCATGCCTTCTGTGGGTGGCGCTTTCGACAGCAGATCTTCAAGGTTCCAAAGAGCAATTGATCCTGTCGTCGAGATGGAAAATCCAAGGGTTAGTTTAGTTTTAGTACCAACTGATCAACAGTCAGCAGATGTAATACATACCGTCCGAGCAGCCTGTCAGAAGCAGGTTTGGTCGATGCGGCGACCACCGAACGCTCAGCTGGATGATCCGCTCCAGCTTTCCAGCCGCAATCGGCTTCAAGCGTTCAATCACATGTTCACTCGGCTCTGTCTGCAGCTTATCGGGCGAAATGAGTGGCACTTCAAACACTTGCAGACTCCCATCACCAAAGGCCACCGCAAGCAGCCCTAAAAGATCGTTCGATTGTCGATAGCGCGCCATCTTGTGTGTGAGAGGGGACCAGTGGACGTCCCACGCGACGCCGCTATCGTGGTCGATCGCAAACACGAGACGAGGGATCATTCTCGGGGTCTGCTGATCCGACCGCGGGGCTGCTACCATCTCGTCTTTCGCGGGGGTTGACGCCTTTTTGGTCACGGGCACAGCCCAGATCTGGATCAAATTGCGGCCGCCATGTGGTGCGTCGTAGTGGTGGTCGGGTGGCGTGTTCTTCACCAGCTTGCCATCCACAACCGTACATGGTGGATGCGTCGCCAGCGCCAACAGTCGCCACTCGGTCAGCGGGTCCTTGGTCGTCGCCGCTGGCTCTCTGGAATCCGCCGACGCTTCGTGGACGTTGTGGTTCACATTCTCCTTATTCGCAGCACCAGAAGTACTAGCCGTCTTCTTGGACTTGCTGGTCGCCACAGACGTCAAGCGGTAGACGTCATGCGGTAGCCAGTCCATGGCCCACACTGGCCCGCCGACGTTCAGCACCATGCGGTTGGCGCCAATGTGCGCGCTCTGGAACGGCGGCAGCAGCACAGTTCCATCACAGTCGACTTCCCTCACGACGGTCACTTTGGGTGTCTGAGGCGTCGTCGATGCAGGCTTCTGTCGCCGCTTGAGGCGCTTGGGCGTGGTTAGACCAGGCGACGAGTTGGTGTCCTTCGCCTGGGTGACGCGCGGAGGCGTCGCGAGCGCCACCAGCGCTGGCTCTGTGAACGGCGCAACTGCAGATGTGGACGGTGAGACAGCCAGTGAACCATTTCGCGCAGACGCCGCGTCCAGCCGCAGCCGGATGGGCTGGAAGTAATGGCCGTGGGGCACCTGCTCGCACCAATCGCTTAACTCCATGATAGTGAGTCGCACCGTAAGGTTGCCGCTGGTGGAAATGCACTGATCCAAAGAACTTAGGCATAGGCACAGAATCGAGGGTTTAGTGACGACTAGGTACGGTAATGGATGGATACACCAGTGCGGTCTACAGATGGCTACATCGAATCGATAAAATCACATCGTTGGTTCTCCTTCCAGCCCAGCAAAGCGCGTGACAATACCGTCCAGCCCACGTGACACGACGGTGAAGCCTGTCGAGTTGGTGTAGAACTCGAAGGCGTTGATGCTCGTCTCGGTGAGGAACGCCTGGCGACACTCATCCGTGACCTGCAGCGTCACGGAGCCGTCGGCGATGGTCTCAAGCACATGGACACACGTGGGCATCAGCGCGGACGGCGCATTCCACGTATTTCGAAGCGTCGAGCTGAAGTTCGTGAAAACGCCGTTCTGCTGCTTGGCCATGAGCTCGCACACGACCGCCGTGTACGAGGCTTCGTCGATGGCACCATCCAGTACTGACTCAGAGCAGGTGGCCATCGCACGAATAAACCACAAGCTGGCGTTGCGGTCGGGCGTGAGCTCACGGTTCTCGGCGAATCGAAGCGCGTCTGTCCCGGTTCTGGCTGCACATCCGACGTCAAACTGTCTCATCAAAGTGTCGAGAAAGTCGTCCAGCTCGTATTCGTATCCACTCGATCCGTCAGTGATGTTGCGAATATCGTCAACATGTCCGAACGAAGGTCCCACGCTTTGGAAATATGATGCCAGGTCGTCAATCTCGTCCACACTCTTTCCGTCGAGCTCCATGGGGATGGAACTAGTCGATGACAACGATTCTCCATCAGTCGTCGTGAAGGGCGTGGGGACGAAAGCTCCTTCTTCTCGATGGCAACGCTGGAAGATATTGTACAGAGCGTCGACCATCGCACTGATGAATAATACACCCAAGCGAGTCAATCATCTATCCATCTAGACGATCTAGTTGAAATGCACGGTATAAGACGTACTAGTGGCCGATGTAGATGGGGTCGAACGCAGCCGCTCTCGTTTCGTACACGCCACCAAGCAAGTTGTGCAGATTGTAGTGGAAGCGTGTTGCCATGCTGACTCGAAGCGTCTCCATAGGTGCTTTGCTGCTGCTTCTCGCAGCGTGGCGGAACACTTCCACGAACGCGGACGGACCAAACTCGAACGTGGACTCTTCAATGTCCCAGTCACCGCGGGGGATACACCCCTCGCAGTTTTTCCCGTTCGGATCCGTACACGCAGACCCAGCAACGCTCGTGTTGACGCAGTTTCCGTACGCAAACTCGCCGTTCACAAAGAACGGCGCACCGAAGTCCTCGCCTGCGCTGCCGCCCATGGCCGTCAAGTACGAGGAACATTCTGCAATGCTGAGGCAGCGACTGCGCGACGAGAGACGCATCGCCGAGTCTTCGAAAATGTTCCAGTACGGGAGCGTCACCGACGCGAACTCGTCGCCAAGGCTGCGCAGCATGTTCTCGTAGCCCAGCAGCCACTTGCGGTGCCACGCCGGTTCGCCCACCGTGCCCTGCACGCGCTTCAGACCGTTCTCGTCCATGGTCAGCTTGGTGAACTGCAAGTGCTTCCCAGACCGCATCGCCTGCGAGACGGCGTTGATGTAGATCTCTGTAGGAATACACACACCAACAGCATCTTATTCAGTGACGCACTCCATGATCAGCCGGCACCCACTGGTTGCTCCACCACGATACCTTGCTCCGTTGAGGAGAATGCGTCCCAGCTCTTGCGGATGCGCGTGGGCGCGGCGGAGACGCCTGGGAGGACAAGCGCGATGAGCGCCAGCGCCACAGTGAGAAGCGTCGCACGCGCCGTCCGCATGTTGTCGATGTACTGTACTGTTGCCAGTGGAAAAGGGTGAGTGATCGATGACCAATTCGGCGCCCCGTCGTGAAATGCTTGACAGCTCTGACTCTGGACTGAGCACATTTAGACGCGTCCGATTGGTTGATATGCCCTTTGCGAGTAAATTGGTGTAGTAGCGATGAAGATGTCCCGGTTATGTGCGACAAGCTCAAGCCGCTTCTATCTTGGAAGGTGAAGGACCCCCCCCCTAATATGCATCACATCGTTGCGTGGCAGCATCTCTTCGGTGTCACGGAATTGCTAGGGTTCTTCGCAGAGGTGGGCGGATATTTACCTTTGGTGTACGGGGGTAGCTTGTTGAAGGAAACTACATGCATCGTGGTGGAATGATTGAATTTTTACACATGCAGAGTCATGGCCGAAAGTGCCTGCCGACCGGTGGGGTTCATAGCACGATCGCTCGAGATCCCTCCTGTCAGATTCCCAACGGAGCATTGCGTGGGCTGTCCTTTTATGTGTACTTCCTCGAGACTTCACCTACCATCCTTCATTCTCACCAGTTTTTTTTTTTCAACGAGCAGCAAGTACCAGTCCAGCATCCCAATATGACAAACACCTTTCACTCTTCCACATTTGAGTAGATGGGGATTCAAACGGCTCCTGCAGAGCACACAGTGAGACATGGCCGCTTCGGCCATTTAGACTATGCAATAATCGTTCCAGAGTCTGAGTGCAACGGGGACTTTGGTCGCACCAGCAACGGTTGTGAACAAACGGTTGCGAACAAAATGCACCATGGATCGCTCACTTTACTTTCCGCCCTATGAAACTACTTAAAACGATCGCTCTCGTGTGTGGAACTTGCTCCTTGAAAGCCGCCGCGCACTCGAGCACCAGGAGCTCCTGGCCACCGAGCTCACACATGGCGACAACTATTGGTCTATCTTTACGTGGACCACATAATATACGGCCCGATCTACTCGATCAAGTTATTTGGCTCCTTTTTTCTATGAGATCGTGGGTCCGTGCCAGCAAAGCACCGCAAAATCCTCGCTGTGTAAATCTAAACGACCTCCATGGCGGACACTGCAGACGCGGCCGTCGCGGCGCGCGAGCTGCTCGAGGAGAAAGGTGCGTGAGATGAGATGAGAACTGCTAGAACGAGCAGATCCTGCCGGTTCTAACCGTGTGCGTGGCGGCGCGCGGGTCGTCTGTAGAGCGGAGCCAGAAGATGAAGCAGGAGAACCAAGTGCTGCTCAAGAAACTCCACGACGTCGTCGGACGCTACCGGCAGCTGCAACAGCAGTACCAGAGCATCGTGAGCGAGCGCCAGGACCAGCAGCAAGGGTCCGCGGACGCAAGCGCCAAGAACGGTGACGCGTCGCCCACCAACAGCGGCGAGGACGCCGCGACCAAGAAGCTCGAGGCCGAAAAGCACGAGCTCATCGAGAAGCTCAAGCAGGTCGTGGGCACGTGCCGCGTCATGCAGAAGCAGCTGCAGGAGGCGAAAGAGGAGAACGAGGTGCTACGGTCGCCGGCCAAGCCGCCGCTCTTGTCGCCGGCGCGCGGTGGAAGCGGCAGCGGCAACGGCGACAGCGACACCAACGCCATGGAGGCGCTGCAGATCCGCATCATTGGGCTCGAGCGCGATCTCGCACAGAAAGAAGTGGAGCAAGAGGAGATTGCGGGTAAACTGACTGAAGTGATTTCGCGGTACCAGTCGCTCCAGCGGCAGCTGGAGGAGAAGATGGGCGAGCATGACGCGGCACAGTCTAAGATCGCGGCGCTCGAGCTCGAACTACGGACCCAGCAGCAGGCCTCGTCGTCGACGTCGTCAACGGTGAGCTGGATGCGGCGAGGCAGCGGGAAGAACAGTATCAATAATAGCAGCAGCAGTGTGAGTGCCAGCGGTGACAGTGGCGACCAAGCCAAGGACAAGGAGATGTCGAAGCTGCGCGAGGATCTGCAAAAGTTGTCGGTAGCGATGGCCCAGGAAGAGGCCCGCACGGCTGTGTTTCGAGAGGAAAACGCCCGGCTGAAGGAGCAGATCACGTCGATTCTCCAGGACAAGCAGCAGCACGAACAGCACCTGAAGGCGGATCGCTCGACCACGGTCAAACAGGTATCGGACTTGCAGCGAGAGGTCAAGCTCATGCGCAAACAGCAGGACGACGCTGAGCAGCTCTATCTGGAAGTGGCCTCCAAGCTCAACCACACTCTACGGGAGAATGGTGATCTCCAGTCTCGACTGGCGAGCTTGCAGCAGTCCGTCGAAGAAGGCGAGCAACTGCGGGAACAGTCCAAGCGCGATCATGCAAGCGAGCTGCAGAAGCTGCAGGAGCAACTGAAGCATGCGAAGTCTTCGTCTGACGCTACCGCCATCCACACCGAGCACATGAAAGAGCTAAGGCAACAACTGGAGACGCTTATCGCACGTGACCAGACCCTTGTGCAGTTGGAGAGTGAGCTTGCCAGCGTGGGTGTGGGCTCGTCGCACTGCTCAATTTCGGATCTCATGGCAGCCAAGCAAGCCGCGCAGGAGGAAGAGCGTGTCCAGTTTGTCGAGCGTGTGGAGGAGCTAGCGGCAGAGCTCAGTGAAGCGGAACGCGCTTCGAATGCGCAGAGTGAGCAGCTCCAGGCAGCACTCAGCCAATTGGAAGATTTGGCACAGGCCGCGACACAAGTATCCGAAATCCAGCTTGAGTTGGATACTCTCCGAGCCGCAGCCACGGTGCACTCACAAACAGTCGTCGAACTCGAGGAATTACTCCAGAAGGCACGTGCCCAAGTCGTTGCCAAAGAGGAAGAGCTAGCAGCTGTCCAACTCGATGTGCAGAGAACAAGTGAGTCACATGAGCAGAAGACTGCCAATCTGGACCAAGAAAATAAACGGCTGCAGTCGCTTGTAGCGTCTAATGCTGCAACGGACGATCAACTGGGAAGCCTTCAACAGGAGCTGGCCGAGGCATTAGAGGCAAAGGCAGCAGCGCACGGCCACGTCGCCACTAAAGAGGCCGAAATCCAAGCACTTAGCGACAAGATGGAAGCTCTCCAAATCGATCTAGCTGCAAAAGAGAAGGAACTAGAAGAACTCGAGCTGGCAGCAGACAACCTCCGAGAAAGCCACGCTAGTGACGATGAGGTTGTTGCTACACTCCGTGCAAGACTGGATGAACTCGAAGCGCAACGCAGCCACGATATGGAAAGCAAGGATGCTGCGAACGAAGAGATCGTGGGTGGTCTCAAGCTCGAGATCGATGCCAAAGTTAGTGCCATCAGCGAATTGCAAGAGCGGTTGGACGCTGTGACATCGGAGAGCGATAAGCGCGTCGCTTCGCTGACCGTGACTATCGACCAACTACGATCAGATTGTGACGCTCTTGCCAGGGAGAAAACGGTTTTTGTGTCGACGATTGAGCAGCATGAACTCCAACTGTCCGCTCTTGTGGCACGTTCAGATGTTGAGAAGCAAGCCGCGCTGGCTGAGTCTCACGCTCGCATCACAGAATTGGAACAAGAGCGGACCAACCGCGACGAGAATATCGCTGCACTTCAAGGAGAGATGGACAAACTGACTAGTGAGCTTTCCGCTGTGCACGACGAGCACACACTGCTACTCAACTCTGCTGGTGATTCAACTCAAGAACTCGCGGCATCCCACGAAGCGACTTTGGCGGCTCGTCAAGCCGAGCACGACGAAGCCGTCGATGCGCTTAAGACTCGCTTGGCTGACAAGCACGATCAAATGGAAAAGCTCCGCGTCGAGATGGCGTCTCTGCAAACGCAAGTGATGACCATGGAGGCGCAGCAATTGCAGGATGACGCGGATGCAGCGGAGATCGCGAACGATCTCCGTGGGCGCGTGGCGGCCCTTGAAAGCGAATGTGAGTCGCTTCAGAAGGAGGCCGTAGATCTGCAGGACGAGAAAGACTCACTTCAAGTGCAGCTCTCGCAACTGACCGAAGAGCACGAGGCCACGCAGATGCAAAAGGAGGAGCTCAACCACATGGTCCACGACCAAGACGAAGAGCTCGAATACCTGCGTGGCGAAGTGGACCATTTGCACCAGCGCGCAGGCCAGTTGGAGCACGAACTCGTCGATCTCCAGGAGCAGTTGTTTGCATTGCCGCTTGCTCGAGATCGCGCTGAAGACTGGAACACAACCGAAGACGACTCGAGCCACCAGCACGACGGCTTGTCCATCGATTTGGTTTTGGGTGGTATCCGCAAGAGTCTCCATCGTGTCGACGCGCTGGAGATCCAGTTGAGTGAGATTTCGTCTTCGACGGAAGCGTTAAAAGAGAATTTAAGCACCGCAACCGACGCGCGCGACCACGCACAGGCGCAGTTGGAAACTCGCGTGGAGGAGGTCGAGTGTCTGACCACTCGACTGACGTTCATCACAGCTGAAAAGGACCAGTTGCATGAAGAGCTCGAGACTACTCGGCAAGCTGTAGAGACGCATTTGCTAGCGTTCACCAACCTGAAGGGCGAAATCACCTCGCTCCACGAAGCCAAAGAGGTTGAGTTGTCAGCCTTGAACAGCCAAGGAAGTGAGAAGTTAGCCCAAGTGACGTTGCGGTTGGAAGAGGTCAAATCCGAGATGAACGCCATCAAGTCTGAAAATACGCGGATGGTGTTTGAAGTCGCCAAGACCACGGACAGCGCTGTGAAGCTCAAGCAAGATTTTGAAGAGGCTCAAGCTCAGCTGAAGAGTAAGTGCGAGCAGATTGACTGCCAGGAACTCAAGATCACCGGGCTTGAGGCAAGCAACGCCAAGCTGGAAGAGGACCTACGCGTTGAAGCAGAGTTGATCACTCGGCTTCACATGGAGCTAGATGCAGCTCAGCAGGTGGTGGAATCGCTTCGAGCGGACAGCAGCCACGCGTTGGACGAGAAAGTGCAGCTCATTGAGAGTCTCCAATCTCAGCTGTCGGCTGCCGCCGATCGCAACGAGTCACTGGCGCAAGAAATCACGTCTACAAACGAAACTATTGGTGAACATACGGAAGAGCTTGGAAACTGGAAGGTGAAGGCGGAGACGCTGGAAGAACGGATTCGCCAGCTGGACGAGCAGATCGCCTCTGCAAACGCTGACAAAGGGACTCTTGCGGATGAATTGTTTGCCTTGCACTCGTCCACAACTCAGCAGTTAAATGTCGCCGAGGCAACGATCGACAAAATGACGGCCGAAACCAACGAACTCCACCGCGTGCTTGCTGAGGTTCGCGATCTGAAGTCGTCGCTGGAGGAGAAGATCCGCGAGCTGGAAGGCCAGGTCGACGAGCACAAGTCGGCGTTGAACGACCACTCTGCGCAGCTCGAGACGGCTCGCGACGAGCTGACGAAGCAGGTGGAGCTTCTGTCGTCGGAGAACGGAGCGCTGGTGGAA
>JAADWZ010000501.1:0-23187 GCA_023336445.1 Pythium dissimile
CCCCCCCCCCCCCGGACTCGAAATCGAATCCCTATCGAGTACGCTCAGTAGCTGCTCTCTAGAGCAAGAATGGACCTGCTCGTCGCGTTGTTTCAGCGCCTCGTTGTTGGGCAGAATCGCTCTGTTGGTACCCGAACCGTCGCACTGACTGACTGACTGGATTAATTTTGTGAGGTTTTCGAGGTTTTCGGCGCCATTTGCCGCGCTCCTGGAATTCACGGTACTCCTCCATTTTATTACGGGATAATGGGGAATCTATGTTTGATCGAGCGCTACTTGACAAGAAGACGAGAAGTTTTGGGTCCGAGAGTCTCATTATGGAAATAATGCAGTAGCAATCCGTTGTGCTTCTCAACACTACTGTATCTACACTAGGGCTTCCGTAACGTCACGATCAGTCTCGGGGTCGGTCCAAAATGGGAAGAATGGGCCGGCTTTCAAGAACGCGTTCTTGACGGTCGTGGGCGTGATAGTCTTGATCGCGAGCAGCGTGCACTCGTACATGTCGTGGCGCCGGTCGGACGCCGTTGAGGGAGGAACGCGGCCGGTGTAGCGGCTGACGTACAGCTCGCGCAGTTTCTGCTTGAATGGGCCGATGATGGCCACGGCAAGCGGCTACGCGACACTTGTGGCCCCGCCGGGCACGTACACAGGGAAGGTGCCGAGGTCAGCGAGTGTTCTGGACCGACTCGATCTCGTGGATGCGCAGACTGTCGAGAATTAGTACGGTTGGGCCGGTGACTTGGTAGCGCCAGAAGTCGTGGATTCACTCCAGCATGACTTGCTGGGAGAACCACACGTTTGGGTGAACGAACATCGTCGCAACGGATGCGTCACCGAAACTCCTCACCTCCGCGTGTACTTCACACTCGCTCTCACCCTCCAAAACGAAATGCGGGGCGAGAATACGACCGTCGGCACAAATGGTCAACGCCACCGTGCAGCGGTAGCCACCCGTGTCCTCCACGTTGCAGGGGACGCGCTTGGCCCCGACGAACTCGATCATCGATTTCGCGCCGAGTTTGCAATAGACTGTCGTTTGATCCATGTTGAATAGAACAAACGGCGGCTTCGCCAAGGAATCCGCGTCAAGAAAATGCTTTTACCAAATTGAACATACCTCAACCGCAAATGTATCCTTGAGTTGACCGACCTGAGCGTTGTCCTTTTGCCCTGAGTGAGTGATGATCCGAATGGTCAGCTTATGACGGTCGATGAGTCTGTCACACCAAGCGTAGCGAGCTTCCATCGATTTGTTCGAAAAACTGGGGAGAAGCTGCACCGCCTTCAGAACGATGGTTTCACGTGAGACTGGGCGCTCATCGCGTCGCTCTTCTTTAATCCAGATGACGATGTCGTCCTCGATCACTGTCGACTGCGAGACGCGGCCGCTCCCATCGACCGTGAGAGCCTTCGCGCGACTGTTCTCGCAGGCTGCAACGAGTCGGTCGCGCTTTCTCTCCCAGGTCCGCAGCGCTCCCGAGGGATCCCAACCTCTCTGGCATACGCGCTACGATTAGCGTTCTCGTCGACATCGACCAAATCAAGCCATTCGTTCACAACGAGGAGCTTGCGCTCGTTGGTGTAGTCTAGTGGGATGCGTTTGCATGGAATCTCGGTGCCGTTCTGAAAATGGCGGTGGAGCGTGTGGTCACACGTTGGGAAAAATTGACGGCTAACAGGAACGGGTATCCAAGAACCTATCCACTTTTGAGAAAATCTAGCCAATCAAAATGCACTGCAGTCGGCGGAAAGTTGAAGCACCTCTCAAATATGTTGATAGAACTGGGCGGGGTGAGTGCCTCCGTATTTTGCGGTACATCTTTGCCCGCTCAAAGTGAGAATTATCGCATTCGAAGTTGAAACGGAAAGACGTCATCTCCGCCGACTTGATCGATTAGACCCTGGTACAGGCTGGCACGGAAGGTCTGCTGTTTGCGCCTGATCTACATTAGCCGCGACTCTTCGATCTTTGCATACGCGTTCACCGTGTGCTCTTGTGTCAGCCGCCCCGATACGTGCTATACCCGCGTCTCTTCCCGGACCATGGGATGGAAGCAGTAGAAGTGGTTCATTGTGACGCCTGTTATCTGCTTCAGCAGCACGCTACAACCGTGGTAACCGAACACGAGCAGCAGCACGAAGTGGAGCGGGTCATACCGCAGATCGAGCTGATTGACGAACTGGAGTTCACCCTCACGCTTCCGAAGCACGATGCTCCGAAGCCCGTCTCCTTCATTCTCGTCGCCTAGCATCAGCACGGCAACCTCGGAGTCTGCAGGCTGATCATACTGGCGATTGGGCTGTCGCTGCTCCCCAACTACCAACCCAAAAGTCTGCGTTGCCGCGCTTCGCACCATCGACTCGTTGTGCGCCATGAACTGGTTTACGAACGGGCTTCATTCCTGCAACACTTCCTGAAGCACCGTGAGCACCGCACGATCGAGATGAGGAAAGATGGTATTGCGTCGGTAGATCTGGTAGTCCGTGTCGAAGATGTAGATTTGCGCGAAGCGTGGTTGCTCGTTCTCGTCCGGCAGTAGACCCCTCGACATGAGATGGTAGACGGCTCCTTGAACTCGGTACGTGTACTCGCAGGTTCGATTGTTTGCGAGCGAGCGGTCGAAGCTAGCTCCGTTGGAGGTGAAACTAAGTGCCGAGTTGTACACGCCGCTATTGTCACGGAAGTGTACGACCTCCGCAGACGATCCCTCGAGCAGGTTCATGAGCCGGTGTGGCGAGTTTGGGTACACCGGCAAACGCACACTACCGGTCTTACAGCAGAGCTCGAAGACTGGGTTCCGCTTGCTTGACCCTGGCTTCCTCTCTTCGATCCACATGAGAGCACCACACGCTGTACACTACTCCATCATCTCCCCGAGCATATGCGACGGCACCGACGCATCGTAGCGCGTGGCCGCCATGAAGGTTCGTGGCCGGGCTGGACCGGTTGCTCAACTATAGGCGCGACGTTGGGTGCGTGTCGACGCAGAGTCCGAGGCACTGGTGTGGCTGGCCTGAGCTGGTTGTTCAGGCGAGCGGTCTGTGCCCGTGGCCTGCGCTGGCAGAGCCGCAATGCTGGGCACGGGTGACGGAGCGGTTGCCAACAGCGGCGCGTCGACGAAGGCAGCCGGCTCTGGTTATTGGGCGATCACGTGAGCGATCTCACTCTCCTTGTGCTCGCTCTCGTGCCACCAGCAACTCGCGTCGAAAGCAGCAGCGGCGACGCTGATTGGGGGTCCATGGGCGAGCAGCTCGACTGTGTAGGCACACTACAGTTGCGAAGTGAATAGAATGGAGCGGTCTTGAATCTGGCAGGAAGAGAGCTGCTCGACTGGTGCTTAGCCGCATCCGCATTTCTTTTCTGTTCAGCATAGGGTATTCTGCGTCGGCCCAGCTGATTTCCCCTCATGTTTGTGACAGTCTTGTCCCTGAGCGATGAACCCCGTGGTACCGGTTTTCGTTTGTAACGTGTGCGTCGTAATAACTGCAAGCTCAGAAAGGACTGATGTGAGATGCAACTGTTTTTGGGATGGTGCAACTCCCGGTCCCAAATGGTAAGGTACTATCGAGTAGACTATAACTGATATAATGAGCCAAATGGGTGCACAGAAATTTGGGCAAAATAGATGCGGTCTTAATTTAGTTGGAAATGGGTGCGATCCACCGCTATCGTCTACGAACACTATATATGTCTGAGGGATCCCACCTTCTACAGGCTTGAGGCGCACACGGTTGGTATGTGAGCAAAGCCAAGTAGAAGGCAGAATGAGCATGGCATTCGCATTTAAAATGGCTGCTGCTCAAGTTCCGACTTCGGCTCCATAGGCTCCACCCGCACGTTCGACAGGAGACAGAGTGTCGTGTACATCCTCACTCTGACCTGCCGCCATTTTTCTCACCGTCTGTTCCTATGGTCAGATCCCTAGGACGTTTACTGTGGACGCGAATGAGCGCTGCTACGTTGCTGCCGTCCGCAGCGCAGCTGATCTCCTGTGTCTGGTCGATTAGCCTCCAGATGTCTTGCTGGAGAGATTTTCCGCGCCCAGCCTAAGGTGCAGGCCGAGCGCGTGACCTGGCAGGCGCTCAACAAGTTGTTCCAGATGGCTAACAGCGTGCAGAGGCGGGCAAATTCACCAGGTATCACCTTCGGCGGGAACAGGTCGAAGACGAACCTGGTCCGAACGACGCTCTCGGGCATACTCCACTGGCCCACGTTTCACCTACAGCAGGGTGTGTGCGGCGTTGCCACAGCTGTGGCGGGGCACATCTTCGTCCTCCGCGTTGCGAAGGGCTCGGTGATGGTCTACGACTCCACGGAGAGCGGCCCACAGCTTATCCAGAGCTCGGGTTTTCCTGGGTTGTCCGCTGGATTTTCATCCACAGATGCCACTTTGGTCGCTTCTGAGCTGCAGTAGAAACAGACCTCAATTACTCTATAGTATTACATTCGCTCTTTGCTTGCGGGAGTCCACCGTGGATCAGGCTTTTTAGGGTTAGGCCCCAGGTGTGACACACTGCGTGTCCCTCTGGTCCACTTCCTCGTGAATCTTAATGAGCGGCACCCCGTCACAGGTCAGGTTTTGGCCAATCAGATCGCCAGAAGGGGCCATCAATTGCTTTTATTACTAGTATAGATGTTGTAGACCCACTGCTCAACACAGTTCTCTGGATATTTATATCCAGAGATCTAGGGGTAATGCTAATCTGGTCCTAATCCTCATGAAAACACATAACATACTTTGAACTGACAGGCATGATTTAATAAATCACAACCAAATTTTTCCAGCCATGTCGTTGTACCGTATCCATGACATCATTCATCTTCAAAAATGAATGATGACCCAGTCGGCCAAGAACAATTTTCGGGACACATGAAAGTGGATGTTGCTTCGAGAACAGCACTGCTTCCTGCAACACTGTGAAACTTTTGACAAAATCTAGGATATGACGGGTTGTCAAATAAAGAAAGGCTCTCTATTCGATAAATACCACAGTGGTGGCCGAACTGAACAAGAAGTGCGACTTCTCTCAATACCAACTTCACGCTCACCTGCATGCTGTCATACTTTCTGTTGCATAAGAAGACAAATTTTTATCTCTTGCGACCCTCGGTATTTTTGCAGATATGCACATTATAACAGATATGCACAATATGCGGAACTAGTAATACTACTGTAGTATTCCACCATCGAATAAACAGCTGAAGTTTGTAAACATATATTAAAAACCAAGTACTCAGTTCTATATCTCATAGGCAGCGCCCATCTACGCTTTTTTTCATTGCGAATAAAGTCGCGCTGCCTATAAGAAATAGCTGGCGGAAATACTCCAAATCTTGGCTCGGTCACTATGCGTGTGACACTCCTCTCCACCCAGGTCTTGGATTTGGTCTGGTGGTTTGGTCGCGACCTCCCAAGCTACTGAGTCGGGTTTGAGTCCCCCCAAGTGTGAGAGATTTTTGGGTGTATTGAGGTTGAGAGGGTTGGTTACTCTATTTTGAGGGATCCAGGAGGACACAGGGTGTTCTTGCCTTTTGGATCAAAACTAACATAATGAATTGGGTATCCACACAGCGAGCTGGGCCTAAAGATACTCCACCCACTTTCGCCTGAGCCGACTCTTGAGGATTTGATCCAGGCGACGTCGGCGAGTTGGCAGCTCCATGTCAGCTTCGGGGGCACAGCCTTCAGGTGTACGTATGACGGGCGGCGGTCTCGCGAACCTCTGACGTCCAATGCCCTGAGAAGGAGTCCAGGAGGAGAAGTAATGGCTCGATCTGGGCGGTACGATTGCCAAAGAAATACTCCATCCACGCGAGGGTGATTTCGGCGTTCCACTACGCAGTGGGATTGCCGTGCACCTGGATGCAGTACGCCTTCTCCCACGCGGTCCGGCCAAAGCCGTGGCGGAGGCGATCGTTCTCGACTTGCACCTCGGGGATCTTCGAGTTGTCAGCATTGAACACAACAAACAGCTTGTAATGGTTGCCGTCACTATCGGCCAACAGCATGGCGGTGGCTCGCTGCTTTTCCTTGGCGCCACAGTTGACCCATACCACTTGCTCGCCCGTGCCGTGATCGTGCGCTTGGGCAGCATCTCGAAGTTAATGCCGGTCTAATCAGCATTGGAGACTTTCGTCACACAGTGCTGGTGCATCTACGCGAGCATTTCTTGGGCGAACGTCTCGCCAAACACGTTGTCGGCGTCAGGCCGCGCCTAATCCGCCCGATTGCGATGGCGGAACGAGAGGCGATGGTGTGCGAGAAATGACTTTTTCCAAGACGGCGAGGCGGCAAACTTGGGGTTGTCAGCGAGATCAATGGCCTCCAGGTGCAGCATGAGTTTGGAGATGGGGATGCCGTCTCCATGAAGATCGTTGATCCAGTCCACGAGGACTCGTTCTGTCTCAGGCGTCAGCACCGCTTGTGTGCCCTTCGCTCGATGGCGGACATGGAACGCCACTCTCACGTTGCCGGCGAGCTCGCTGATCTTGGCCTTCGCCTTCTTCCACTTGGCTATGTGCGCGCGCAGAGACCTCCGCATGGACGGCGAGATGTGCGAGAAGAACGTGACGATGGTGGTGTCGATCGATCTCGTGTTGTCGTAGAACTGTATCACCGCGCGCTTGAAGTCATAGGGATACTGGGTCCTCTTGTATACGCCCGGATTCGCGTGCTTCCCCTCAATGCTCGCTCTTCCCTGGCGTCGTGTCATTCTGTTCAAGAGTGACAGAACTTTCAGGGCCGAGAAAGCACTCCTGAGGTGGTAGTCTCGACTTGCGAAAGTTGCGGCGCATGATTCCACGAGCTCGACTAAGCCGCCGCCAGCAGAAGAATTTACGGCGGTGGAGCACCTGCATGTAACTATCCAACTCAAGCCTAAAAAAAAGCCAGTGGCATTCCCATACAATTTCACCGACACGCTGAAAGATGTATGCAGTCAAGTACCTCCAGCGCTTGAGCGCGCACCCCACTCTCGAGAACATTGCAACTGTGCTCAAACACTTGCCGCTGGACGACTGCCAGATCACATCAGCGTGGAAGGTTCGCGGCTCGCTTGCCGACGTCGTCATGGTGGATCTGCATCCAAAGTCGCAGACTCGGCTGCGGTCGCCAAAGAACAAAACTGGTTCTGGCGTGACGAACAAATCAGACCATCTCTCCTGCATCAGAGGTGGCCATCCCATCGAGTCCCTCGCGACGTCGAAGCCGTATCAAGTCGGCTGTGTCTGCATGTCGTTTGACGACATGAAACATCAATATCTGCCAGTTTTAGGTCACAAAACCTAACCTATATCAGTTTATGCTGGTGTCAAAGGTATTACGCGCTCCGCGCTATCTTACGCGGCGTTTGCACCGCCAACTTCGCTTCGCTCGTGGCGGGCAAGGCATGCGCTGGATTAGATAATGGATTCTGGTGAGTGCGGGGTCGCGATCGATCATGCTCCGGGGGTACCATCCCCCCTACGCATGGCATGGGCTTTCGCTCCTGGACACTCTTCGTATACACTGATATTGCGCATCCGGGGTCTAATCAGCTTTTTCTCAGATTCAATGTTGACATTTGTATGCCGAAATGGGACCTGATCTATTTTAAGACCCCGAAAGAATTCTTCCGTGCGGAAATAATGTTCTTTCGAAAACAAGAAGACCAGACCGAGAATTGACCGGGAAAGGACCTTACCTTCCCCACGATCTGGTCGGCACTTGCATAGTCCACCTCTCCTTGCCGACAGCGCTGAGCTGATCAGTGCGTCGCGAGTCCTCGGTTAGAGATCTTCGGAGCTCTGGAATATCGACACTTTTCAGGCAGATTGAAAAGCCATCCTCTGTCTGGATACGAAACAACATGTACACGATATGGAAGCTCTTGCGGGGTGGCCAGATACCGCGTTTGCCGCTTGATGACGCGGATGTTCTCGTTGAGAATCTGCAGCACCTGGATGTGCAGCTCCGTGGACGTTCACGACAGTTTGCTGGAGAAACTATTCGAGGCAAAACATAACCCAACTCATCTCCATCAAATCTTGCGCAAGTCATCCTGGAAATGTTTTGGAGGAACGGTGAATCATAGTGGATGTCGCCTCGTTCAGCTTGCGCTTGTCTCGCCAGCCCATGAACTGGCCCTCGGACGACTGCCACGGCCCACCCTCGTCGAAGGTCGCAGCGACCTCGCAGCTGTCCTTCATCACAACAACGGCATCGCTCACAGCGAGCGGTTTATACCACGACATGAGGTCGAATCCAACAGCCACTTTTGTCGGAAGAATATACTATACCGCAGCTCGGAGCACATCGAACAAAAATTCTGTCTTCAACGTTACTACTGTATATGGCAGGTTGTCGAGGGTCACCAAGCACGAACCAGACAGTTTCTTGATACGAACCAAACAGTTTCCTGGCTCGTGCGTTGATGCATGTAAACCCATGGTCGACGCGCAGCTGTGAAAAATACCCATCGGAGCATAGTGACCCTGGTCTCAAATCCAATGCCGAGCTGAATTGAATTTGGTTTTTTTTATATGTACATCAGAGTTGTCAGCTCCAGATCTGCTGTTTGCATCGAACGCCTTGTCGATCCATGCCAGTATTTCCGACGAATATTGAATACATTCATCAAATGAACCTAAGTGTATTGGCGGAAGTCGAGCAGCAAGACATACCGCATCTTTCGCCAAGGGCTCACTCGCCACTTTGTCTGCCTTCAAACTCCCCTTCGCAGAAGATTACATGCATGGGTTCAAAGACACTACGTGGCTGCTCGAGCGAGCGAGCGAGCACCGCCTGATGGCTACGGCACCTGTCGGGCTGCAGAGAGGAAACCGACCACCACCTGGGTTTGGGCTGCAAGTGTTGGCAGGTCTTGCTCTATGGGTCGTTGGCATGGCAGAGGGGTCCCGCCCGTCTGTGGATGCGCCTTTGCTCTTCGAACCGCTCAGTAATCCGACGATTCAAGCTCTCACTTTCCACTTTGCCAACAAGCAAGTCCAACCACCTTCAAGCAGGCAACCTGAAGATCGCACGCCTCCTGCTCGCGTCTGCGGCGGCTTTTGTGGCCGTCGCTAGCGCCAACATGAGGCTCACAAGTCAAACCAACACCAAGGCGGCCAACAGTGGATGGGGAACGCAGGTCAGCAGGAACAACACTCGAGGCCTGACAAGCCATGGGACGATACACCGTCGAAGCCAACAACACCGTGCCCAATCACGCCGGAGCCGACGACTCCGTGTCCAACCACACCTGAGCCATCGACACCTGAGCCGAGGACTCCAGAACCAACGACGCTGTGTCCAACGACGCCGAACCAACGACGCCTGAGCCAACAACTCCGTTCCCAACCACGTCTGAGCCGACGACTCCAGAGCCAATGACGCCATGCTTAACCACGCCGAAACCAACTAAGCCCGAGCCGACAACACCGAGCCCAATCACACCAACACCGATATCGCCGTGCCCAACAACTTCAAAGCCAACAACCCGACGGCGTCGAAGCCTACAACAACCTCGCCTGTTACCACGACTCCGGCGCCAACTACGCCTAGCCCAACAAAGTCGACGCCGACGCCGACCATGCCTGAAACTACGACTCCAAACCCAACGACGCCACTCCGAGGTCAACGATGCCGAGCGCGCCAACGCCTGGGAAATCGACCCCAGCGCCAATTTCTCTGACACCGATGACACCAGCTTCGTCAACGCCCTAGTCAAAGTCCCCGAAGACAACACCAAAGCCAGTGATGCCAGAGAGCACGACTACCAAACCCGCGACTCCTAGCTCAGCCACCCTCGAGACTAGGCCAATTCCTGCCGGATCCTCGCCTTCACCTGCTGTCACTCCAGTCAAACCGTCAACCGGTACGTCACAAATGCCGATGCCAACGCCAGCGGAGACGACCGTTGGCTCGCCGCTGAAGCCAACGCCAACGCCAGCCGCGACCTCCATCGGTCCACGACCAACTCCTGCAGCGAGAGTCCAACACCGAGAGCCACCCCTGCTAGCACCAAGACCAACTGCATCGACATCAGCGTCGAAGCTGATGCGACGTATTGCATCCAAGGCCCGATCTGCAGCGGCAGTGGGGACAACCCCGCCGGTGCCAACTGTCCGGTGGCTGGAGACATCGCCGTTACCGACTTCTTGAAAAAGCTGAAGAGCTACACGGACGCTGGCAAGTGCGTTGCGCCAGTGGACGCAGTGTGCCAAAAGATCAAGACGGGCGCGTGGGGCTGTGTGTCGGACATGACCCCCAACGCCAAGCCAACTCCGGCACCGTCAACTCCAAGTGAAGTCTGACCCAAGCCAACACAGGCACTATCGACTGCTGGTAAAGTTGAATCCAAGCCAAGACCGGCACCATCGGCGGCTGGGGAAGCCGGGTCCAAATCGACACCGGCACCATCGATTGCTGATGGAATTGAATCCAAGCCAACACCGGCACCATCGAGTACCAACATCGAGTCACCATCGTCCGAGCGGACGCCGGCTCCGACTGGCAATCTGCAAACGCCGAGCCCAACAACCAACCAGTCCACGCAGCAGCAGATGCTTCCACGACGACACCAACGCCAACAGCAAACCCTGCTCAGCAGCAGACCACCGCCCGGGGTACCCCGTTGCCGGTTAATGAGGTTCCAAGTGAAAGCGACCGCGACACACTAGTTAATACAATCGCTGCTGTTGGCGCCGGAGCTGTGGTGGCATTCGCTGCTGCAGTGTTTTACGCCAACAAGAAGCGCACGCGAAACGCGCCTGGTGTGCTCGTGCTCACTTTGTAAGAACAAGACTTGAGTTACTTGTTTTGCTGTAGTGGATTTTTCGTTTTTGTTTCGATGAAGCGCGGACAAGCCCAATTCTAGGACGGACACGGACGACGGAAAAGAATAAAAAAATAAAAATAAGTATGGATTTCTGCTACACTCAAATGCAAGGCCAAAACTACTCAATCCTTCCGTCCAGAGAAGCCTGCTCTCTCGCCAGCACTTCTTGTTTCACGAAAGGGCGTGAAAGAAATGCTGTAGTAGCATTCTTGGTGCAAACATCGCTCCACCTTCTTGTTGCTTGTCTTGGCTGGCAAGGTCCCTGCGCCGGATGCTCCTCTATGTTGGAAGATCCAACCACACACAGAACTGAAACATGAAGTTCAACATGGATCTCTCGATGTGCAAACCGTTTAAGTCCCTCCACATTGAACGTCAGCCAAAGTCCAATCTGACCGCAAAAGCCCGACACAGTGGACTTTGGCATGGAACTAAACAGACCTCCATCGCTCAGGCTCAGACGGTGGTTGCATCAACACGACACATAAAAAGAAGATAGGCCCAGCTTTCGCTTTGACCTGCAGGCTCGAGTGTCAGTCGAGTTTCATTAAGTGGATAATATACGAAAGGGCTTCTAGAAGGAGCCCCACCAACTCGAGTGCGTACACTCCATTGTGTCACAGGAGGATGGGCCGTAATTTCTGCTCTACAGTCAGCGAGAACTCAGTCGACCATCATTCAAATTGAAGCCATGAACAGGCACAGTGGCATTTGCGTGCCAGTGCTGGCCCCCTAACCACGGTGTCTCAGTTGAGGAAAGAGATCCCTTTTCTTTGTCAACAGGTGACCACCATTTTTTTTTTTGGCTGACCGCATGATTCTCAACTTGTGAATCAGTGCTTCGTGCCCCCTGTTTGAGTGTAAGTTTGATGTAGAACCGTGCCACATCATCTCCAACCTGCAAACGAGGAGTGGGATTCGCCTGAGTGTTTCAGGTGCCAATTCACTGGGTGGTATTCTATTGTGGGTTTTTTCTCGTTCATGCTGTACAGTAGCCAACGTACCTGCACTGGATCCACAATCCATGTTGATATTTTGTTTCTTTTTTCTCTTTGCCTATTTCTTTTCAAATGCATCTCCTTCCAGCCTAGCCATTGTGGTCCACAAGTTTAGTTATGTGCGTGCGGCTGGTGGTAGGTGCACCGGCTGCAACGTCCCAGGTTTCAAGATTCCAGCTAAGATTCGCTATCTCTGATGGCGGGAGTTCAGCGCAAATGCTCCGTCCAATCAGATGGCCGACCCTTGGCCCACAGCTTCAACATGTGAATGACTGACCATCCAGAGATCCATATCGTCTCGTAGTCTTTATGACCAAACCAGAGCCCGGAGAGACTTCGGCGCAACCCAAACAAGTCTGTGGAAAATTTCAGATGAAGGCACCTGTGGATGTGGATGCAACAACGCTATCGACATTGGGTTCAGATGCAATCCGATGTATAATCCAGTACGTATCACATTTACTTGATTTGAGAATGGCGTGGGTCCAGTGATAAGCGCAAAATGTGACGAGTGGTCGCGGTATTGAATGCTCGCTCGTTCTGTCGATTCTAGAGACTGTACTGCACGTCCAGCACAAGAAAGGGCAGACACGCAAAGCGGCGAGCCTCCTCAGTCCCCAACTTCTCTCATTCTCCAATTTGCCTCCCACAGCGCAAGGACAACTACCACTCGCCTCACCACCTTACTATCTCAGTACTCCATCTCACGATGAACATCCGCTCGATCCTCATCACACTTGCGGTCGCCGTTGCGTTTGTCTCGGCTCAAGACCAGAACCAGCAGCAAGGCACGCCAACACCGGCGCCAACAACCCTTGCTCCGACTGATCAGAACCAGCAGGGCAAGCCAACGCCGGCGCCAACGACGAGCACTCCTAGTCAGCCGACCTCAGCGCCGACGACCCTCGCGCCGGGCAAGCCAACTCCGGCCCCGACCAACTCCCCGGCCTCGCAGTCAACTGAGGCCCCGAAGCCAGCCGTGACTCCAGCGGCCACTGTGCCTGGTCCGGCCCCGACTCCAGCGGCCACTGTGCCCGGTCCGGCTCCGACCCCAGCTGCCACTGTGCCAGGCCCGGCCCCGACCCCGGCTGCCACTAAGAACGGCAAGTACTTCGATGTCAGTGTCGAGGGCGACGCCACGTTCAACATTCAGGGCCCGATCTGCAGCGGCAGCGGCGCTACGCCCGCGGGCGTCAACTGCCCCGTAGTAGGCGACGTCGCGGTCAAGGACTGCCTCAACAAGCTCAAGAGCTACAACGGCGACACCAAGAAGTGCGTCGCGCCGGTGAACGCCACGTGCCAGAAGATCAAGACCGGCGCCTGGGGCTGTGTTTGGGACTTGGCCTCGGCTGGCAAGCCCACATTAGCGCCGACTACGGATGAGACTGGAAAACCCACGCCTGCTCCGACCACTGGTGACACCGGTAAGCCCACGCCAGCGCCGCCTACGGTTGATACTGGCAAGCCCACACCTGCGCCAACGGGTACCTCCGTTCCGGCACCAACAGGAACCTCATCTCCGGCTCCGACCACCACTACCCCGGCCCCGACCACCACTGCCCCGGCCTCGACGACTGGCAAGCCGACGCCAACCACCCCTGCTCCAACCACTGGCAGGCCAACACCACCGACCCCAGCCCCATCGACTGGCAAGCCGGTGCCAACGACTCCCGCGCCATCCACCGGTAAGCCAACTCCGACTACTCCGGCTCCAACTACGGGCAAACCAGACCAGGGGAAGGACACCCCGGCTCCAACGACTGGCAAGCCGGACCAGGGCAACCCCGACCAGGGCCAGAACACCCCCGCGCCCACTACTGGCATGCCAGACCAGGGCCAGAACACACCTGCCCCGACCACCGGCACACCTGACCAGAACCCGGGCCAGAACCCAGGGCAGAACCCAGGACAGAACACAGGGCAGAACCCAGGACAGAACCCGGGCCAGAACCCCGGCCAGCAGCAGACCCCGGCACCAACGACCCAGAACCCGGTTCAGCAACAGACCAGTCAGGCTAGGGCCTTCTCAGCCACCACTGCGAGCGAGGCCAGCACATCCAATGGCCCCGGAGCTGGCGCCGCCGCTGGCGTTTCCGTTGGCGTTGCAGCTACTGTCGCGATCGCTGCAGCCGTGGTGTACACCCGCAAGAGCCGCAAGCAGAAGAAGGCTCTCAGCCTCAACGAGCAGACGGCCATTGACGTCGTGACACCCTAAGTAGACGTGTCGACTCCTCCCATCGTATTTGTTTTCTTGGCTGTGGAGTGGACCAGAACTTGTAATAACGCTATCAATATCCCAAAACATTTGTTCCAACAACAATTCGATTTCCTTTTTTAATTCGAGATCAGAATTCGGCCAATTATTTGACACTCTCAGTTTCAAGGATGATTTGTTTGATAAGTAAATTGCGATGGATGGAATTTGTTCCACTGATTCTAAACGAATTCAATCACCTCAAACTTGGGGAGGCACAAGCAAATGCCTCTCTACTGTGTCTTGGCTTTTCAACGACTTTGTTGGTCACACCAATCACAATAATCTGCAGCGTTTGACTGGCAGATCGAAAGAATGCAATTTGCATCAATACTGCCTGTTCGCCCGAGATGGCGATCTCAGAGAACTACGAACAAACCGGCAACCCCAGCTGCTGCCAAGTCACACCTCCCACTGACCGATCCAAAGATTCTATGTTGTAGTATAGTAATGCGCGATTCCGAACGCGCATGGAACAAGGGACGATGACCGGTTCAAGACCGGTGCGAACGGGAGTCAGCGAGAAGATCCAGGCTCGACGGGTCGGCGTGCGAGTTGAGGTGCTTCCACCGACCAATCGGTAAGCAGTGAAGTCAAAGTCCACTGGTCCGGTGGCGCGGCAGCCAGAGCAAGGCGCAGTTCGTGCGGCTGGGGCTTGGTGGACCCTTCAAGACCCTAAGTTAGTCCAGAATCTACCAAGTCAGGAGTAGCTGGTCTGTTGTGATAGGACAACAGCGAAGTGAATACAAGTACACGATCTAGCGGTTTGTTTGGGTGCTACACGATGCGTTCTAGTTGCCTAGGAGTAGCTAACAGTGCTTGGAGATTCTCAAAAGGTCTATTGTGGTTCACTGGTTGGCGATTGCGGTCGACAGGACTTGGGCTCGCCGTATAACCTTTTAACTTGAGCGGAGAACAGCGCAGATCGGCGTATCATGCGGTCTGAACGCAGCAAGCCCCAACGGACGGGTTCTCGGGGACGCCTGAGACGGTCACTGGCATAGGGCCCAGCGAGGTGCGGGGTGGAGCAAGGCAAGCGTCCACCTGGTTAGAGACGAGACCAGAGATCTCAGCGGTGCTACTTTAGGATTGAACTAGGAACGAATATGCAAGTGGACCACGCCAACTAGAAGAAGGCGCTTTTCTTGGGGTGTTTCGACCGCAAGCAACCCCAGCTCGTCGCACGCGGAAGACCATCACTGTGTTGAGCCTATGCTATCAATACGCAGTGGAACGCGACGACTACACACATGGACGGCGACATGATCTTCTACAATATCGGAGCTTTACTTCCTTCAGCTGGCGGAAAATCGTCCAGACCGAGCCGATATAAACGCGCGTCCTGTGTCAAACACAGAGTGTGCTTTCAGAGTCGCCCGAACGTCTTTGCCGTCCAACTCTAAACTTTTAGGCAATACACTGTATACCAAATTCATCCACTTGTGAACTCGCTAGAATCCAGCGTCTTGTGTAGGGCATCCAGATTGGATTCCAGTCCCTGGGTGGGTGCCCTAGATTATAGAGCGGAGGAAACGTTACTGTGACTTGCGGACAACCATTCAACAAGCGTGGTCAACTTGCGTGACAAAGGTGATGGTTTATCTTTCGTTCGAACGATACAGTATGGAAGTAGTGGGTTCCGCAAGCTCCGTCTCTTTGCAGTCCCCTGGCACCATCCTGGAAGATCTTGTCTTGGAGCTAGACAACCCGGGTCCGATCAGTCTGCAAGGAGAACGTGAGCCTTTCCCAGGTTGTTTGTTTGGCCAGAAACAACGTCGCCCCATGATCGAGCACTCTAGAAGCTGGAACAGCAGCATTATGTTTCACCGACAGTTTCACCGCCAACTGGTAGCTGTGACCGCGGGCAGCCACGTTCGCTCCCACCCAACATTATTTGCAATCTATAAACTATAAGAATCGATCGAACTGTTATATGTGCAAGTCACATGAACATGCTTCCTATAAGAAACACTTATTTATCAATTTACAGAAGCGAAGGGATATCCTGGTCAGCCCAGTGATTACGAAACACATGTTGCCTCTGTTTGGCTAAAATTCAGTGTGCAGCTACTCAACCACTTCACTGTGGAAGAAGTAGTTGATTTGTGAGGAGCGGACTTTAAAACTAGAGCTGCTGACAAGTTTCAGTTCCGACGGCCACAATCCAACAAGCCGCCGCGCCGCTAAACCTCCTATCCGCTCAGTTTCAACCATCCCCTCCCCTCGACCATGGCTGCTCGAGTCTCGATGCCCAGCGATGATCTCCCTGCGCTGATGGATCCTTTCGCGGCGATGCCCTTTGAGCTCATTCTCGACGACAGCGACGACGTGGACTTCTCGCATCTGGCGGGCGAAGCGTGGGGCTTCGTCAACGACGACGACGGCAGCTCCACGACCACGACGTCCTCCTCCTCCGCTGTGTGTGACGAGCTGCTGACGCCGCCACCGTCGCCTCCGCCTGCTACGGAAGAGTCCGAAAAGCCGGCGCAGCGCAAGCGCAAGCGCGTGCCGCAGAGCCAGCGCGTCAAGGCCGAGAAGGCGTTTCTCAGCGAACAGATCGCGGCGCTCGAGCGGCAGTTGGCCGAGTCGATGGTCAAGAGCGCCATCACGAATTGTACCACGCAGCGGTCGGCGTGGCGCGCAGTCGCGCGGCGCCAGTATGAACGGCGCAGCGCTGTCGAGATGGAGAACCAGCGGCTCCGCGTTAAGTTCAACCGCCAGCTGCAGGTGGCCAAGTCGCTGCAAGTGGTGATGACCAACCACGCGGCTCAGTTCTTTGGCCAGCTCGAGCCGCGCCCGTGTCCGCCCATGTGGCCGATCCGCGGCGCGCTGGATGGCGATTTAGACCACGTGTTCCGCCAATTTGTGCAGGACATCGAGCTTGCCTACGAGCGAGTCGACTCGGTACTGCCCAGTCCCGAGGCGGACGCAGACGTACCGCTGTTCAATCGACCGCAAACGTCAGCGACTGTGAAGGCGCACGTCGAGGAAGGCGCGGAACAGCTCTACGTGGAGATGCGCCACGCGTACGCGCTCCCCTTCACGCTCAGCCAAGTTAAACGCGTGCTTCCGCTCGCTGCGTCCACCGAATTTGCGCGTCAGAACCGAGAGATCGCCAAGTATCAAGTCACGGAAAACGTGTTCGGCGTCAAATTCTTGGTCCGACCAGATGAAACGATCACTGTCGCCGGGAACGAAGAGACGGTGACGTGTTTAGTGCGGATCTATGAAGAACCGGGCCGCGTGGTCGTCGTCTGGCGTGGGTTCATGGCGGCTCGGAACGGAGACTTTGCCGAAGCGCTGTCCGTCACCACGGGCTGGACCATTTTCCGTCCGCTGAAGGACGTGGAGAACCACGTCGCGGTCCACGTGTGCTGCCGCAGTGTGCCGTTGCGCAGCGAGCTCGTCCCGTCCACGGGAGGAAACCTTGCGCGAATGCCCGCGGAGACTCCGGAGGTCGGCGCGTTCACGACGCAAATGCTGTGCAACGCGGCCGATGTGATCCCGAGCATTACCGACTCGATGGAGAATATGCTGCTGGACGAAGCGATCCACGCGCAACCAATGATGGTGTGATGGATGCATGTTCTGTATGGAAGAACTCTGTTCGAGTTGATTCGTAAGAAAAAAAGCCTTGCTTTTCTTAGTGTACTGTATCGTGTTGCGTTCAGTAGCCAAAGTGTAGCTGACATGATATTGTGGTGGCGGACAACTTGAATGTCCACTTCACCAACTATACTACAAAGTATTACGATACGAAGCATAAATAAACGTAGTGAGGCCTGCTCCAGCTCAGCAGTGGCCAAGATGGCTTCACAAATCGTTTTTGGCGGGGGAGGCGTGCGCTTATGCGCCCGTGCTGCGCCTGTCTCTTGGACGGCTGGGCACGAATCACAGTCATTCTTCTGGTGCCAACCACAAATCCAGACAGAACGTTGTTCCTCGCGGCGGCAACGCGGCGCCCAATAGCCGTCATGCCACCGACCACGTCGACCAGGCCGCCGCTCTTGTCTCACTACGGTAGCTACGACCAATCCTCACGCTTTGTTTGGATTTAATTACCGTAAGACACACCGCTTCGACCACCAAGTTCTCAGTTTGGACGGGACTCATCAGCTGTTGTAGACGGTCGATGTGATATCTCGCAACCCCACTGACTGGGCGGTGCTCTGTCGTTTGAAGGACCACGTGCAACCGTGGAGGTTCAGTTTTTGGTGCCAGTGACTTGCACTAATACGCGACGTCGATAGTTTAACAAATGCGCGAACAGAGTGTTTCTAGGAGTTGATGACGACGGTAGGTCGTCATCTTCAACCACGGTGACGGGAAGACTACTACCGATATCCGGATTGTTCGACTGTGAGCAAGGAGTACAGTGGGGACGTACCTTCAAGTAGTTCTCACCTGAAAAGCTTGTGCTCTGGAGCATCGAGATCGCGTTTGTTCTAGATTTTTTTTCTTGTTCCCGGAGCACGTGCAAGCCAATACAACTGAACTTGTTCCGTGCGAACTACTTGGAAGAGAGTCGGCACGCAGTCCACGTGTGCCGCAGCAGCATATGCCACTGTACGCAAGGAGTTCACAGTCGACAGAGGAAAACCTCGCGCGAATGCCAGTGGAGCTCTTGACTCGGGTGACGATACATCCCGAGCATTCCATCCTCGGTGGAGATCATGCAGCAAGCCCGCGGTTGTGTACGGTAGACTACGTGATACCGTCAGATATACTTTTGCTGCGACGGTGGCAGGCAAGTTCTTCACTAAAGTCGTCTCTGCACTCATCACCTACCTCAGAAGTGAATCTGACCATGTGGTCAGGATCTCGTTCTCTGGAAAAAGCGATTCAAGGTGTACTGGAGCATTTTTTATTCGACGCACGCCATCAGAGGCACAAGCACAACAACTATAAATTTACTCCGGTGTGCATCGCAATCGACTCCAACTTCGTGCGCGCACACACATCAGCGGCTTCAGACGAGGAGTCAGTAGAAGTTCTCTGTATGAGGCGAATGCTGCTGACCACGCGCTGAGGTGAACTGTGTTGTGCTGTGCAATCCGCGCTGGCAACAACGGACGGAAGGACAAGCAGCGCCGACTGCTATCCGTGTCTCATCGGCAAGAACCGAGTAAATCCCCCAGCTCTATATTCAGTTCTCATTTGCCCCACCAAGACGCACAGGCCATTCTCGTGTACAAGCCAACCATGCAGCACCTCATGCTAGTGCTGACACTGTTGGTGGCTGCGCTCGCCTCCTGTATCGCGGCGGAGCCGACCAACACAGGAACCAGCTCGTGCAAACCCGTCTCCGTGAAAAACGACGCCACGTTCTGCGTCAATGGGCCAGCGTGCGGCCCCGTTGACGGTCACTGTCCAAGAAGAGGCGACGTAGCCGTCAGTAGCTGCCAACGCGGCTTCAAGAGCTACACCACATCAGCCGGCTGTATTGCACCAGCTGACGCGACGTGTCAACGACTCGAATCCAACGACTGGGATTGCGTATGAGGAGATGATACCAGCGCCGTCCAGTCTCTTCGAAGCAGCGATACTTTGGACTCTGCACCAATAAGTCTGGTGGTCACTGTCCAAGCAACGGAGCCAGCTGCTTTGCCGATGGGACTGGTTATTGGAGGCGTGGCCGTCGTTGCGGTGATTGTGGTCCTTGGTACAGTTGTCTACAAGCTCAAGCGATGCGGTGACGCGATGCTCTCGCCAACAGCCTACCCGTCCCCGCTCACTCCGCGTGCATAGCGGATATACGATTGGCTGTTGGCATGACTGGAGTATTCATTAGAATGGGCCACTGCCAGTGGCACCACCAACCAATATCGCCTATATTCTCACGAGTAATATCTCAGAATCACAGAAAGCAACCAATCCATGGACAGAATTGCTTGCCTCCCACTGTGTTTTAACCAGCCAGTACTTTCTATTGGCGGTTTTCGTTTCACAACCAAAGCTCTAAAACTGGAGTGGGATTTTGTGCAGCTTTCGAGGAAGAGTCCATGGATGCCGCGCACCGTTCGCGTGTGCTGCCAAGCAGCCAACCACGCGCGCAGTTAAAGCTAGTTGAGCGCGAGCAGCGAGCGTGAGTTTCGTTTCACGGACGCAGTTGGGATGGAGCGCGCCGCTAAATGGGCCGAGATCCAACAATCCAACGGACCATCGCTGGAGCCTCCAACCTGGAGCGATTCAGCGAACCGCCCGCGCTATTGAGCCTCTATTGCGACGTCCAGCCTCCATCGTGCTGACCGATCCAATGCGGAGGATATTGTGGATCACCGCGGCGCTGGCCGCGGCCGTTGCTGCGAGTGAGGACGGCTCGCTGGGCACGATCACGTCGATTTCAGAACTTTCCGTCGAATCGACCAGCGCGCTGAATCTGTCAGTTGACGCCCCAACACCAACGACATGGGTTCCACAGATGGTGGGACCGTTACCGACGCCAACGCCGAGTGATCCTGTTCTGGATAGTGAACTCCCAACCGAGATATCGACTCCTGCGCCAACACCGTCAAAACCCGCGATTGACGAAGTGGTGGCATCAATGGCTCTACCAGAACCAACAGAACTGGACACACCAACACCAAGTGGCACGGGTATATCGGAATCCAGCACACCGGATCCAACCACTCTGGACGAAATTACGTCACCAAAACCGACGTTGAAGGTGCTCACGCCAACGCCAACAACTGAAGAAACGACGGGACCGGTCGTGCTCGACCCGTTCGAAATCGTGTCGACGACGTCCACAGCACCGCCAACCCCTGCGTTACTCACGATGAAGCCAATTGTGTCCGAGTCTTCAACAACCGATCCAACGATACCTATGACTCCGAAACCAACGACACCGGAACCAGCAACACCTGAGCCAACTATCCCAAAACCAACGACATCCGAATCAGCTACGCCCGAACCAACATTACCGGAACAAGCATTTGTACCAACTGCAGAGCCACCGATGTCCGATCCCTCATCAGCGGAGCCAACCGCGCCGAAGCCAACTTTTCCGGAGGATCCAACTCCTGTGCCACCCACGTCTGAAGTTGTGACGATTTTACCAGCCGTTCAGGACTCCAGCACCCCAGTCCCAAATGATCCAACAATACCAACGCCAACAACGCCAGAGACAACTACACAGGAGCCTCCCGCGCCCGAGCCCACACGAATGGCTGCGTTCACTGAATTAGAGCCAACCACGGAAGTAAGCCCACCAACCCCAACACCAACGACCCCAAAGCCAATTGTCGACAGACCGGAGCTAATAGTGCCAACACCAACACCGTCCTCCACTGCTGAGTTGAACATCTCCGTTCCAATACTCTCGAAGGATCCAACATATCATTCTGCAGAGCCTTCAAATCCCCAAGTGACGTCGTCAGGGTCGCTGATAGCACCTGAACCCGCAACGGGTCTACAGTCACCGCCAGAGGGAACAACTGGCGAACCAACTGCCACCGACCACCTTTTACTACGAAGTCCGACGCCAACTGCGGGTACTGGTACAGTTGAAGCACAACCAACGCCACCAACGCCAGAGCGACGTCAGGATCGAACAACCACGCCAGAAGAACCCATCACTGTCCCATCAGAGCCAACAACCGAACGAAGCAGTACAACTCCAACCGCTACCGTGCTCGAGCCAATAATCGTCGACGAGATGCCAACAGTGGTGGAAAATCCGACGCCAGTGCCCACAACGAAGACTCCTCCTTTTGAAGAGCCTCTTGCAGTAACGTCCGAGGTCCCGGTCAAGGAATTTTCTCCTGCCACTGTTCCTCCGACCAGTCTGTCTCCATACGAGCGGTTCAATCCATGGCTCGCCAACACGGTCGCGCCCGTAGACGCATCAGCGAAAATCATCCAATCCGATCCGGCTACTCCACGTTCAACCAACGTCGGCAGCCTCGATGCGGTCGAGCCTTCTCCAACGCCTGTCGCATCAGATCTCTATCCAGTGACTTCAACTCCACCTGTACATCCGAAGGAATCCACGCCCACGGTCAGTCCGAACGTAGAATCCCCAAGCCCTATTTCCGCGACACTACGTCCAGCCAGTGTACCAAGCCCAGGTCCATCCGCGCCGCTTATCAATGCCGTCCAAGAAACTGAGCTACTGGATACTAAACCTCCGTTCGTCGAAGTGCAGCCAACTCAAGGGTCCAGTCACTCGCAGAACCCTCGTGGAGCTGACTCCAGCAGCGGCACCGCCGCCTCCGATACGCCAAGCGAAACGGCAGTACCAGAACGAGCCTACACAACACCCAGCTCGCTTGGTGCATCTGATATCACGACCACGAAGCCTCAACCATCAGATCGTTTGGGCGATCCGGCCAGCGACCTTGTTTTCTCTTCTGAGCGAACCAGTTCCCCGATCGATTGGGCTGCGTATGATACGGCTCCGTTCCCGATCGATTCGGCCATCCCCGACGACGTGGCTACCGAAGGCTCGATCCCCACGAACGAGGGCGCGATGACAAGGGCAAACAGACTAACGAATGACGAGGACTCGGGCGAGCGATCTGCTGATCTGACCGTGGCGCTGGTCGTGGGGCTCGTTTCCGGCTGTGGTGTGGTCATTGGCGTTGTGCTCGCGATTGAAATATACGTCCGCCAGTCGCGTCGCCGCCACATCCAGAGATGCGAGATCGAGCAACCGATCATGGCGATTTAATCCATTCAGTCCAGAGTGCCCCAACTTGTTCGCAAATAATTTACGTACAAAACTTGTCGGTTCCTGCGTTTTACGCCGCACTACTGTAGTGCTTTGGCTGCACCTCATGTTCAACACATCCACAATGGGGGATTGCATACAGACGTACCAAAATCACACACATAAAAGAAGAAGAGAGGACAACCCACTCCTTAGTTCTTGGTGATGATGAACTCGTCCACCACTTTGGCGCCCGGCGTCGTGATGTACTTGAGCGTGAGGCTGTTGCGCGTCACGCGTACAGGGTTGATGCCGTACTCGGCCGACTGGACCACCATCCATGGCACCGTGTTGGAGCCCGAGGCCTTGTTCTTCTCCGGGTTGCCAGCGCCGCCAGAGACAACATACACCGGCGCCTTGGGGTTGGAATAGATCTTGCCATCGGTCGAGACACCATCCTTGAC
>JAADWZ010000502.1:0-23128 GCA_023336445.1 Pythium dissimile
GAGCCCCCCCCCCCCTACCACCATACACACACGCGCGCCTGGGTTTAGATGTCGACTACATAAAACACACTTCTGCCGTCGACGGACGCGCGTTTGTCACCATCGGCTTGTCACCATTCGTTTAACAGTATTGAAGCCGTGGCCACGCACACTATTCTGCGATTCTGTCGCACTAGATGAGCGCCTTTTCGTGATGGCAAACGCGGCGAGAATGGTGGAGTCCAGTATTATTAATAGGGGCTTTGCGAAGATCGAGACTAAGCTGGTCGAAAGCTGTGGACTACGTCCATGGCGATGGTCGATCTGTTTGTTTCCAGTGCTGAACGCGACCAAGTCATTCG
Source organism: Pythium dissimile (assembly GCA_023336445.1). Lineage (NCBI taxonomy): Eukaryota > Oomycota > Peronosporomycetes > Pythiales > Pythiaceae > Pythium > Pythium dissimile. Next base: position 342 of record JAADWZ010000502.1, read on the forward strand.
TTCCGTCTTATAAGATACAGTAGCAGCATGGCGGGCGCTGTGCTCCACGGGCTCGGCTCGACAGATTCGCGCGTACAGTACGTCACCAGCACTGCCCGACGCGGCGATGATGGACTGGCTATGCAGGACGCGCTCAATTTGTGAGGAATCGCATTTGTGAGCGTGCTGGTGCTCTTCGACCGGGGATTTCGCACTCGTCCACCGTGTTTTTACCCGTTTCCAAGCAGTCAAGGTCTGAGCTGTACACGTATATTGAACAGCGGTGTGAGAACAGTTTTGGCTAGTCGGTCGTCTCCTCAGTGTACAGTCGTGAGTCCGCATGCGTTTCGACAGAAATGCGCGAATGTGCGCGTGCGACTTGTATTCTAGTTGAGGCAGTCTATCTGTAGTTTCGTGGTCACATCGTGGTGCTGGTCTTCTATCATCTTCACCTATCCGGTAAGTACAAGCGCACGTTGCCTGAAACCGCTCAAGCGATGCGAAACGCCGGGTGGTCGAGCACTTGATGCAGCGTGATGCGGTCTGTTGGGTGCACTTGCAACATTCGCTCGGCAAGGTCGATCGTCTCATCGTGAAAGTCGTCGATCATCTTCCAGTCCGTGAGCACTCGTCGCAGGCCGAGGTGGCAGAACGCTCGGAACGCCGCGCACTCGAGTGACGCGCTTTCGACCAGCGGCGAGCCCGTGAGCAGGATGAAGAACGAGACGCCAAGCGACCACATGTCGGCCAGCACCGGGTCGTACGCGTCCCCGGCGGCTACTTCAGGCGCCATGTACCCGAGCTTCCCCACGCGGCCGTGGACGGGCTGTCGCTGCCGTTGGCGCTGACGTTGCGGCTCGGCATCGCCGTTCTTACTCCCATCAATGCGAGCGCTCAGGCCGAAGTCGCCGAGCTTGCAGACGCCATTGTGGACCATCACGTTCTCCAAGCTCACGTCGCGGTGGGCGACGCCCACGACGTCGTGGAGGAAGCGCAGTCCCGTGGCGATCTGCCGCAGCACCACGAGCGCCTCGGCCTCGCTCAGTCGATTCGCCGGCAGCTGGTCCAGCCGCCGCAGCAAGTCGCCTTCGTTGCAGTACTCCATCACGATCCCGAACGACCCGCGGTCGCTGCGCAACACTTTGTAGTACCGGATCACGTTCTTGTGGTGGCCTGCGCGGCAGATCCGGGCGACCACGTCCATTTCCAGCATCGGGTCGTCGCCCAGCTGGAACGGCGCGCCGTTGCTGTTGTTCCCGCCAAGATCGAGCTGCTGCTGCTGCTGCTTGGCCTGGACGCGCGACCAGCAGATCTGCTTGACGACCGCGAGCCCAACGCTCGTCTCGCTGCCACCAGCATTGCTAGCAGCGTTTGCTTCCGCGCTGGTGGCACACGTCTCGTCCGGCGCGACCTCGCAGAGCAAGATGTCGCCATACTGCGCATGGCAGAGCACACTCACGACGCGGTACTGCGTGTCCAGCATCGATAGAGTATAGTATGTATCGGAGACCGTGGGCGGGGCGTATACTTCTTTCGTGTCGTCACCGAAGCCAACTCAATAATGAACAGCCAGTCTGGAGACTTCGCTCTCCCAGCTTCTGGATTTTTTGTTGGTGGTGGATTTTTGGAAGGACATTAAGTAGCCAACTCGAGAGTGAGCGAAGCGGCGACTTGGACGTTTCAGTGAGGAGAAAGAAGAGCTATTCACCGACCAATAGTAAGCTGTCAGCACGGTCAGTAAGCCACAGGCTACAGCGAACAGGTGCAGAAACGGTCAAATGGGCGCGTAATTGAGCGTCGCTCACGCGCCAGTCGCCATTTGACATCGCCACAAATATATGGAAGAAACATGGCGACTTCACATACTCTGAATCATTATGCCCTTTATATGTTTGTATAGAGGTTTAGTCCTCTCTCTCAGTACCAGTTGCGGTACCAACTGCGGTTCGTTTTGGAATGATCAGAATGAATGTAGAACCAGCACTCATGTCCCAGTTGTTGGTACTAGTGTCGCAGTACCAATTGATTGCACCAGCTTGTGTGGAAGCCGAGGCAAACAAGACGAAGAACAAAATGATGACGGGTGAGGTGGCGCCTATTCTTTCGGAGGCGGTGCGCGGTGGAGAAGAGTTCAGCGCGATCGATGCCGGGAATAGTGCTGCCCGTCTCGAAGATATTGTGAGGGCGAATGAAGAGGAATACCTCTACGATCAAATCATGCAACTCGCTGTTCACGTGGAAGACGAACCGCCCTCCTCGTCACTTGGTACGAGTACGTCCGCGTCCAAAATCTCTCGTTCAGTTCCCACTCCCACGTCGAATAGATCACTCGGTCGAACCTCGTCGAATAGATTACTCGGTCAAAGTATCAGTCTCTAACTGGCGAAAGTAATTCTGTCGCACATCAGAATTACATCGAGATATGATCAACAGATCGAATCGTCGTGTACAGCCCCCTTAAACTACTGTGGAAACCAATACAGGAACTGCAACTAGAAGAGCTCTAGAGTCCGACGTTCCCGCCGAATCCCGGGGTGGGATGGATCCATGAGCCGCTCCCTCATTGAGCGGATTGGCCGACTTCCCCTGGCTGTCTGTTCGGGTCACACCGCTGGTTGACAAACACAAGTCGATGGCTGCTGCCGACCGAAAAATCTGGCTATGATGACTCGTGGGCACTGGGGGGTCAGGGAGGATTCGATTAACCTTTGCGCCCACATCCGTCGAAGGAACGAGCGCGAGGTTCAGAACCATTCGCGACCAATACTTGTAGAAGTAAAGAGCGCGAGTGAAACGGCGCTGGGTTTCTCAGAGCTTCCAGCCTGCATGCAGGCAAGAGAGATTGCTCAAATGGACACGTTCGCAGACACTTCACAGACCCCACCAAGAGTTCCCTTCTTGGATGGGAAGAGCAGATCAGTATAGGTGCTGTACGGTATTGTAGTCAGCATACGTCGTGCTGTCATCTACTGTACCGGTACTCTATACGCTCCTCTTGCGTTGTGGAATGAGACTCTGGTGCCCAGAGTTCACGATGGTGATCAAGGGTCTTAACTCGTCGTACTTCCGTTTAATTTTGATTTGTCTCCTTTAGGCAAAGGCTTTTGCTGGGCCGTGACATTGGCTGCCAGTCCTGAGTTTGCAACGCATTGCGTGTTGTCCACACATGCAGCCGATGGAGGTAGTTCGCTGACTCCCATCTTTTGATATTGGAGACACAGAAGTCGCTAATCATTGAATGACAGCGGAAGGATCCGGACCCGTCCTACTGCGAGGTTGTTCCATCAAATTGCTCAATGGCGTTTCGTTCACGGTACTGTGCTGTATGACGTTTCCGATCAAGTCTAGTGCAGTCTTGCTGCTAACTCGCATCAGGAATGATAGCGTCCACGGCAGCTTGGATGATGCTATCAATCTTGTACGTAGTTTGACGCCCGTCTCGAAAACTACCGCACAAGTCCGGTTTTCGCGGGGAGTATTTCTTCTACACTGTAGCCCAAGCCTTCCACGAGAGCGCTGCTCGCTCCACTTGGGTGAAGCAGAAGGAGAAGGGGTGGGGAGGGGAGCCAACGCTCCCCGTTTCCCCCAATTATGTTGCTCGATGCCCGAATGGACTTTGAGAGCGGAGCTGATATGGAGATGGAAACTCGCGCACAACCCGGGTGTTCTTCGCCCAAGAATGTTCTTGGGTGTCTGGTCCTGAATCAGGACCAGAGATCTAAGAGCATTGATCAGGACTCCCGATCACGTCGATCACGCTTGGTGGTCAGAAACTGGCTAGTGCAACTTTTGATGGCGAGTGCCACAGACTCTTGGGCTCTCAGTGGCCGAGGACAGTTCGACACGTTGGCTGCCTTCACAGAAAGTTCGCACCGGCTTGTCTGAAAGGACTCACTCTTCGTGGACGGCGAACCAAGAGAGCGACGCCGTACACTGGCGACACTGGGCAAGCGGACCGGTACCGCCGCTACCGGTACCTGGATAGGTTTCCGCTGTGCGGCTGCTGACGAGCGTGTGAACAGGTCCACGTCCAACAACCGCTGTACGTACGTTCTACATTATAGAATTGTACTGCAGTACTTCAAGGCCAGCATCAACACAATTGAATGGCGTATTCTTAAACTTTAGTCTCCCTAATTTAGTTTCCTGTCAAAGTCAGTGCGACCGAATCAGTCGGCCAGTGCCACCTAGTATAGCCGCCAGTGGTCTTGCGCTGCAAGTTGCGGCGACTTGGGTCAAGCCCCTTGACCCACCGTAGCTGCTACAGTACAGTATGCATGGTCAGGTCTGGTCCATGGGTGTGACGGACGTCTCTACATCAACTTCTGACGTTTCGGGACGGATTTCCCGGTGCCACCATGGACGACCAGACTTTCCTCGTACATATATCGTTCGAACCTGACGGTGACGGACGCTCTCTATGGAGGCTGATGTGTGATACAGTCGTACAGTTCTGATGCAATCCTGTATCTCCCAGTCTTCAGTGGTTGCTGGCGACAACATGGTGTGCTCGTTTCAGTGAGGCCCACTAAAATCAGTATCATATACATTTATCAAGTCATCACGGCGGCGTGTACACTGTACAGGACAGTCGGAAGGACGCGCAGTGGGAAGCCCCATCCACATATTACTCACTCGCGACACGGCATTCCGCAAGCCTAAACTCGAACCAAATGAGATCCATGATACTGTCGGCGACAGCGTAGCGTGGGAACGGCAACCGTATCACTGATAGCTCTTCCCACGCTTCGCTGTCGCCAGCCAGCGGGCAACACGGTTGTGTTCTCAGAACCGAAAAACCACTACGTTCAGAACTAATCGTTTGCGGTGCTCTCTCTCTCTCTCTCTCTTTGGATCACTCATTTCTCTATTTCCACTTTCGAGAACAATGGCGCCAAGTCTCCATTACCCCACCACCAGTAGCAGCAGCAGCTCGCTGGTCAAACGAGTGGCCCTCGGAGCCGCCGCTGGTGCGCTCGCTACGCTAGGGCTCTTCGGCCACCACGCCACCACTTCTTTCCATCACGACGCCACCCGTCTGCTGACCGAGATCGCGACCGCCAAGGGCATCGAGGTCTCGCTGCGCGACCGCAACGGTCTCACAATCCGCGGGGTCCTCCTACCCAGACCGGCGGTGGATGCGGCCGATGAGCTCCTATTCGACGGACGCCTGTCGTACGACCTGGCCGGCGCGCAGTACAACTTCACGCTGGTCCACGACAGGGCCTACGTGACGGTCGAGGACCTGGCGACGGGTACGCTCACACGCCGTGCGTGCGTCCACCCAGAGAACGTGCCACCGATCTCCACGCTGACAGACGCCCTGAAGAACGGACGCGTGGTGGACACGCTGGCGGATGACAGCCAGGACAGGTGCCCGACCGGCAAGATGATCGAGTTTGAGTTCGCCGGGGAGCCGTACGTGGTGTGTGCGGCCAACCCGGCCCACACTCACTCTTCGCGTCCGGCGATGAATCTTTTGGGGGAAGATTTGAGTGCTTCCTTGGTTCTTTTGGCCGACGGTTTTGGCGGCATCCCGTCGATCGCGTCGCTCGCTCCTCCCAACGGCCTGGACCTGGCGACCTGTGACAGCATCCAGAAATCCACTGGCGACCAGACGCTCGTAGCCCACCCATCCGCAGTGGCGCGACGGCTGCTGCAGCGCACGCAGGACGCGCTCCAAGTTGCGACTGGAGGCCGCCGGCTCAGCAAGATGGCAACCACGGACTGCGCGTGCAAAGACGGCAAGAAAAAGTGTCTGTTCGTCCACGGCCTGGGCCGCAGCGCCGGCCCCACGACCGACTCGTTCCCCGAGTACTTTGGCACGATCGAGAAGGAGGCCACGTGCTGCTCGAGCGTCAAGTTCCTCCACATCGACACACTCAACTCGCCCTGGTACGCCGACGAGCTGTCCGAGGCGCTGTGCAAAGAAGCCGTTTCGATGACTGGCGCCAAGGACAAGATGGCGATCGACGGGCTGGCGCTCGTCGCGCATTCCATGGGCAACTTGGTGTATCAAGCGGCGCTGATGAACAAAAAGTGCGCGCTGAGCAAGTCGTCCAAGTACATCGCACTCAACGGCCCCATGTACGGCAGCGGCAGCGCGACCATGGGGCTCTCGATCTTCAAGTCGATGGCGCCAGAGACCGTGGCCAAGTTGTGTGCACAGGATGGGTCCGCGACTTCGTCCAATCCGCTCATCAACGCGCTGCTGTTGGTCGGGCTGTGCCCCACGCGCATCTCGCTGGCCTCCATGGTGTTTAAAGGCTCGAACCAGTCGATGCCCGAGCTGGACAAGCTGCTGACCGCGGCCGGAGAACAGTTTGGCAAGTCGGTGACCTCGAGCCTGTGCGGCGTGAGCGCCACGGGCCTGGCGTCGCCCGAGTCGTTCTCGATCTCGCTCGTGGGCTCGCTCTCGGGCCACGCGACGAGCGAGAACGACGGCCAAGTGCACTTTGACTCGTGCCGCGCGACCGTCGCCAAGAGCAAATACTCGACCAAGTGGAACGACGGCAAGTTCTATAAGGCCAGCATCAACCACTTGGACGGCTCGTTCCGCTACGGCGACGGCTGGTGGGGCGACGACCGCAAGCCGATCAAGTGGTTCAACTGCCAGTTTTAACTCGGTGGAAATGGTGTGTGCTCGGCAGAGATGGACGTTTTCCCGTCAGTCACTCATTGGTCAGTGTGTGTAATGGTTCATGTAAAAGCGCCAGTAAAACTGACTCGGGGTGCCAAAAAAGGTTCTCTCAATTGCTAGTTGCCTTGTAATTGATGGATAGTTTATATGGTTCCAAAACAGCAAAAAGAATGTTGTGGAGAAAGTTGGCTAGTCAGAATCCTCGATGTTTGATCCATGCGAGTTCGTGTCACAACGCGCAATTCAGGCTATTGCTGTGTTCTGAAGCTAATCTTATCAAATGTATGACTTGGTGCAGCAAACCACCCGCTCTTCAGCCTAAACTATCCGACTCTGATTCCCATTCTATCCAAATGGATACAGTGGACGCGTTCGTTGTGCATACCAGGACGGAGTCGCTCATTGTCACCGAGACGGCGCGACTGCTTTCCGTATCGATCCGATCCTGTTCGTGCTCCTGCTGTGGAGTATGCTAACTTAGTATTTCACCTAACGAATACTGTACCAGCCACCATAGCGAGCTAACCATGCAGACGTCAGTGACCGCCACTTCAGTTTGACGGCGCCGTGGAGACCGACTCGGGTTGTGGATCCGTTTCTCCGCGTCGAAATGCACAGGGGAGCAGGGGGATCTTCAACATGCCATGGGGCTTGATGTTCAAATTGAAAAGCAAGCCCGTTTACTTACTGTAACTGTAGTTGACAGTTGACCCACTTGACATATAAGCCCACGTGAACCAGGACCTGATGACCCACCTGATCCAGGTAGGTCAACTGAGCGATGTATCCACGGGCCACGACTCGTGGCCCGTGGGTTCTCGCACTGTTACATGTAACTCAAGAATGCTAAGCTTGGAAGTGACCCGTGTGAAGGAATGGGAAGCTTGGAGATGGAGCTCTTCACGATAGGGCATGCGAATCTCTCTCTTTGAAAGAGAACCAGCCCAAGATCGCTTGGCCCACACTCTGGGACAAAGTTCTGGCGAGAGTTCTGGCGAGAGTTCTGGAGCGATAGTCAGTCAGTCTGCCAGAGTGCATCTTCGAATAATGTACAGTAGCGTTGGGTTTCGCTCAGCAAAGTGGAAACTGACTGCCCGGTCAGTGTCTTCCCGATGAGCACTTCACTCGCGCGGTTCAACTTGAACTAGGTGCCGATGAGATGCGCGTACTGAATGATACTTCACTGAACTAGTAGTTCAGTGAAGGAAAGCAGTATTAATTCAATATACCCAAGCTGAACCATGGCATAATGTACTGCTTTACAGCACGTAGTATGTTCCAAACTAACAAAAAAGGCAACAGTAACGATCAATGTCGGATCCTTGACTGCAAATTCAGCTACTGGGTATACTCGTGGATTGTGAGGGCTTTAAATATAATCATAGTAAGTAGACGGGTAGACAACTCTGCATGATACCAAACAGAGTTTGCTTTCTTAAGAAAACAAGCTCTGTTTGGTGGCTGTGAATGGTCTGCGTGAATGTTCAACGTCCACCCAGCCCAATAGTACTTAAGTGCTGGAGAACAAGTGCTGTTCATTGAGTGATCTATGTCTGGTTTATGCACGCCATTCCCTCGTCGTTCCGTCTCTTGGTCGCCACGCTGACTGCTCCATCATCGCCATCTGGTAATCGGTCCATTAGTCACGTTTGACAACGCGACGGAAACAGAGCATGCTTGATACAAAACACTCTGATTGAATACATATGGTGTTCTCTTTGAAGCTCCTCCTGACATCGAAGTGGACATGCGACGGGACAGATTCTTGACTGTAACCATCGGACCCTTCGCTTTTGGACCTCGGCCTTTGTGGGCACGACTGGCTGTTCCCCCATTTCCCAATCGACAGCCTACTCTCCAAGTCGGTCAGAACGTCTCGGAAATCATCTACCACCATGGTCAAGTCCCTCGAACTGTCCACTGCACCCCGTCGCTCGCTGGCCAAGCGCCTCGCTGTGGGAGGAGCTGCGCTTTCCACCGTGGCACTGGCGACGCTGGGCCTGTATGGCCGCCACGCGGACTCGTTCCACCATGACACGAGCCGTTTGCTCACAGAGATGGCCAGCGCCAAGGGCATTCAAGTCACGTTCCGTTCGCGCGCGGACGCTGGTGGCGTCCAAATCCACGGCATGCTGCTGCCCAAGGAGTCGTCCACACCCGACCAACTCGCGTTCGACGGTCGACTGTCCTACGACTTGGAAGGCGCGCAGTACAACTTCACGCTGCTCCACGACAAGGCGTTCGTGACGGTCGCGGACGTGGCCTCGGGTCGCCTGACGCGCAGCGAGTGTCTCCACCCGGACAACATTCCGCCCATCGCGACCTTCACTTCTGCGCTGCAGAACGCGCGCGTGGTCGACGCCGTCGACGGCTTCAACGTGACGTGCGCGAGCGGCAAGATGGTCGAGTTCGACTTCGCTGGGGAGCCTTACGTGCTCTGCTCGAACGGCGACAGTGACGCGTTGCCAGGTACGGTGGCTGTCCACGGAGAAGATCTGGAGGCGTCGCTGACGCTGCTGAGCGACAGCTCGGAGGGCGTGCCGTCGCTGACATCGCTCGCGCCCCCGTCATCGCTGGATGTGGCCACTTGCCCCACAATCTCAACTTCCTCCGGTGACGCGACGCTCGTGACCGACGCGCCGTCGACTACAACACGATTGCTCCAGGACGTAGTGCGCGTGGCTACGGGCGGCCGTCGCCTCAGCAAGATGGGCGCGTCGGACTGCGGCACGTGCAAGAACGGCAAGACGCAGTGTCTGTTCGTCCACGGCTTTGGCTACAACGACACGGGCGCGGCCACCGACTCGTTCGAGTACTTCGGCACGGTGGACAAGCAGCTGCCGTGCTGCTCGTCCGTCAAGTTTATCCACTTGGACACGAACGACCAGGCGTGGTACTCGGACAAGCTCACGACCAAGGTGTGCGATACGGCGATCGAAATGACGCAGAGCACGAACCCGCTGCAGCTGGAAAATCTCACGCTCATCGCGCACTCGATGGGCAACCTCATTGTGTCGGCCGCGATCATGAACGGCAAGTGCGCGCTGGCCAAGAGCTCCAAGTGGATCTCGCTGGCCGGTCCCATCTACGGCACCAAGGTCGCCACCACGTTCGTCACGGCCATGGAGGCGCTGCCTCCGGCCATTCGCACGAGCTTTTGCTCCAACGACCCGAACACGGTGCTGGACGACCCGATCTTCTCGCTGCTGGACGGCAACGGCCTGTGCTCGACGCTGACGTCGCTCAAGTCGCTCGTGGCCAAGGGCTCGAGCAAGTCGACCGCCGCGCTGGACGCGCTGCTCACGGCCGCCGGCGAGGTGTTTAAAACCAACGTGGGCGCCAACATGTGCGGCGTGAACGCGATCGGTCTGCTCTCGAGCGACTCGGCCTTCCTCGCGCTCCAGGCCATCATCGCCGGCCACCCGAGCGCCGCCAACGACGGCCAAGTGCACATCGACGCGTGCCGCGGGCCGCTTCCGCTATCTCAGTACTCGACCTCGTGGAACGGCGGCGCGTTCTACAAGGCGAGTGTCAACCACTTGGACATTGCGCTGCGCCACGGCGACGGCTGGTGGGGCAGCGACCGCAAGCCGCTCAAGTGGCTCCAGTGCCAGTTTTAAATCGCAGCAACTTGTAGTGGATTTAAGGTAAATTTGGTGGCATTTCGTGTTGATCGGTTTTTGATGGGCAAGCAATATGGAAAACGGGACGACTCCGAAGATAGTATTATGCAGGCTTCTGCATCAACAGAAACAAACAGGGAGTTGACAGCATTTGAATGAAAAAGCCGTCCAGCTGATGTGGTACTGAAGATGTCAATAGCAACCAGGCCATATGGCCATGCGAGAATAACAGCAAAACTCGCCGTGACATGTCCACAGAGATATTGATGCGCCTTGAACTACCATGCCGATGTCTTCACCTATCGTAGATATTCAACGTCTGACTAGGTTCTTATCTTCGCGATGGCAGCTTGGCTCTTACCGCACTGGCCAATCCCGATCCAAATTGGGAGATCGGAATTTCCGATCATTTCTCGGTGCTTCAGGTGATTCAAAGAGCAGCGTTGACTTGCCCTTCAGCACACGCCACGGTGACGGCCGTTTGCGAATCTTCCAATGAGAACGAGCCTCATGATCACCAGCTGCTCGCAGCTGGTGATCCGCGACAACGAACTCAACTCCCGAGTCCAGGTGCAGTGCTCCAAGAAAAAGATTTCTCCATTGTTGGATACTATGGTGCCACAGGACCAGCGAAACGATTGGGATCATCCAAGTCTCGTCAAGTATTTTTTTAAAGAATAATGGATGAGGTCCATCCGATCGACAGATGGACTTGTGCATTCCAGTTCACCAGCCGGTGTCAATTTCTACACTTGCCTCCCACAACGGCATGAGAATCCATCCAGATCCGGGGCAAGTTTTATCCACTATTGCTATAAAAACCTGTAATCGTTTATACATAGCCTATCCCATCCCATCGAGAGGATTAGCATGTGGCTGATGTGGCCACCTCTATGAATACATGGCCAGTGGCCAGTGGCCAAGGAATCCAGTACAAACACTGCTTCTCGCGAATGGCTGGATCGCCCACTGAAAGACTTGTGGATTTGCGCTGGTTCCTACGCTCTCACTATCCAATTGCATATCACGATGACCTCGCTGGAAGCACCTACTATCCATACTAAAGGCCTTAGGTATTCCGCTCAGCAGTGCGGCCGTCGCCGCGCTGCGTGGCTGTGGCTGCGTGTGGCGGTGCTGACTCTCACAGCCGCCGTCGCGCTCTTCGCGACGCACAGTCCGCACTTCCAGCACCACAACGAGCGCCTGCTGCGCGAACTCGCCTCGGCGTCCAGCATCCGCGTCCAGTTCACCAGCAAGAGCCCACTTGCCCGGCTCACGATCGCGGCTCTGCTCTTCCCACGCACGGATGCCTCGACCCAGCAGCTCACTTTTGACGGCCGCCTGTCGTACGACTTTCTCGACCAAGAGTACAATTTCACCATGGTTGACGGACGTGGCTATGTGACGGTGCAGAACGTTTTGACAAATGAGATGGTGCGCAACGACTGTCTCCATCGCGACGAGATCCCGCCGGTGCATTTGCTGGTGGACGCCCTGCGCGAAGCGCGCGTGGTGGACGACGCGAGCGCCGACGTGAGCTGCGACGGCGGCAAGCTGGTCGAGTTTGCGTTTGCAGGCGAGACGTACGTTTTCTGCTCGCGTGCGAACGGCGCGATCGACAAGATCCACGGCGACGACCTGGAGGCCACGGTGCAGCTGCTGCGTGACAACACGGCCGACGCGCCCACGTTGGCGTCGCTCGTGCGGCCCGACGGGCTCACCACCAACGACTGTGAGTTGCTCACGCAGGCAGAGTCCTCGGAGACTCCGTTCCAAGCCGGAACGGTCAAGGCCGCTCGCCTGTTCAGTCGCGCCGCCACTCGCGCTCAGGACGTGGCCACGCTGCTGACTGGGGAAAGCCGCCAGGCCTCGGACGATGACTGCGCCACGGCGTGCAAAGGCGGCAAGAAGATCTGTCTATTCGTCCACGGGCTGGGCAAGTCCGAGGAGGCGCCCCTCGCCGACAAGTACGAGGCCGCGTGGGGCGAGGCCGCGTGGGAGGACCTCCACTGCTGCTCGCAGACCAAGTTCATGCGCATGGACACGGTCACTAACGCCTGGCACCACGCCAAACTGCCGTCGCAAGTGTGCGACGCCGCCGTGGCGCTCACCCAGAGCAAAGATCCGATGAACTTGGAGAATCTGGCAATCATCTCGCACTCGATGGGCAATCTGGTCGTCGCGGCCGCCGCGGTGAAAAACTTGTGCGCGGTCGGCCCGACGTCCAAATGGATCGCGCTCGCTGGGCCGATCGCGGGCAGCCAGAGCGCGAATCTCGGTGTGAGCACGTGCAAAGAAGAGGCACCGATCTTGAAAGACACGGTTCGCGAGACGCTCACTTCGACCGAGATGTGTCCCGCCAAGGACGCGACCCAGTCGCTCGTGTATCGAGGCAGCGAGGAGTCGTTCGCGGAGCTCAACGCGCTGTACGACGGCGCGATCGCTGTGTTCAAGCAACGCGTCACGGCGAGTCTGTGCGGCGTGTCGTCGATCGGGCTTGCGTCCATGCGCTCGACCAAGTACTATGCGCTCGGGCTCGTTTCCGGCCACGGCTCGGACCACGACGGCGCCGTGGAGATCAACAGCTGCGGCGCCGCGTTCGGCGTGGACAGCTACCAGACCTCGTGGAAAGGCGGCAAACTCTACAAAGCGTCGGTCAACCATGCCGACGCTGCGCTGCGCAACGGTGACGGGATCTGGGGCGACGCGCGCAAGCCGATCAAGTGGCTGAACTGCCAATTCTGAGTGTGTGTAAAGTACGATAGTTGTGTTTGGTTTTGTTTTGTTGGAGCTGGTCCGCAGTGGCAGGAGTACTGTACAGTATGCTGCATACTTGTAGGACATGTAATTGAATACTGTTGGGTGGGCCTCCACGTCGTGAACCTTTCGGGGAATGGGAAGAGCGCCATGATTGCGAGCTCCACCGAGCGCGACGTGATCTTGAGGGAGATCCATTCGGTCTTAGGCCAACTGCCAGTCGAGTCCGACTCTGGAGCTGAGTGGAGAAGCTCGGTTGGCTTCTCCACTCAGCTCCCTGGGTGCCCCAGTCCCACTGGGCAACTCGGCCACCCTCTGAGCTGGTCCTTCACTTCATAGTCCACGGACCTGCCAAGTCGACTCGACATTGTACCATGTAGTACATCATGTAGTACAACATGTAGTACAGTACAGTACAGTACTCGTTGTCGACGCCACGACGGGGCTGTGTCCGAAGTGTTTGGGTGCTCTACGGTATCTTTCGCTCTTGCGCGGAGAAACCGTCACTCGATTTCCGGCCACACATGCATTGCCTGTACAACCTCTACATTCCCCACAGAAACGCCTCCCTCACTGAAACCCAGTCGGAGCACGGATCTTTTGGTCCAGGGCGCGGATTACTCACGCGTCTGAGTGGGTCTCTCACCCGACCAGCTGGTGTCCCGGAAGCCAACAAGCCCCGATCTTTGACTTGATGGTGTCTCCACAGTGGGACACCGTCTGAGGTCCATCACAGCTGGACCTTTTGAGGCTGATGGTCTCGATAAATGATCATGAAGGTAACCTTTGACGATCCACCACGCCAAGAGAGAGATCACCGAATAATTGATCTTCCTTTCAGCTCGAAGCTCTCTCTCTCTGTCATTCTTCCATTCTCCACGATGGCCACACTATCCTCCTCCTACACGCCTGCTGCTTCCCCGCGCCTCGCAATGGCCAAGCGCCTCGCCCTGGGCGGCGTCGCGCTCTCGGCCGCCACGCTCGCGACGCTGGGCCTGTACGGCCACCACGCCGCCACGTTCCACCACGACACGACGCGACTGCTGGCCGAGATCACGGGCGCCGCCGGTGTCAAGGTCACGCTTCGCGACACCGCCGGGCTCAGCGTCCACGGCATGCTGCTGCCCAAGGCCACGTCCACGCCCAACCAGCTAGCGTTCGACGGTCGCCTGTCCTACGACCTGGCCGGCGCGCAGTACAACTTCACGCTGGTCGACGACAAGGCGTTCGTCACGGTCGAGGACCTTACCACGGGCGAACTCACGCGCAGTGAGTGCCTCCGCCCGGACGATGTGCCGCCCGTGGCCACGCTCACCGAGGCGCTCCAGAACGGCCGCGTGGTGGACGCCGTGGGCGACGACAAGGTGTCGTGTCCCAGCGGCAAGATGGTCGAGTTTGTGTTCGCTGGCGAGCCGTACGTGCTCTGCTCCAACCCGACGGCGTCGCGCGAGGGCGGGCCTGGCGAGGTCTCGGTCCACGGAGACGACATCTCGGCGTCGCTGCAGATTCTGAGCCAGGGCTCGGAGGGCATCCCGTCGCTGGCGTCGCTATCCGCGCCCGCGGGCTTGGATCTGGCCACGTGTGCGCCGGTCACGACCGCCACGGGCGACGCGAGCTTGGTGCCGACGACGACCAGCAGCGACGCGCGCCGGCTGCTGCAGCGCACGCAGGACGCGCTCCAGGTCGCGATCGGCGGCCGCCGCCTGAGCAAGATGGCGGCGCCGGCCTGCACGTGCAAAGACGGGTTCAAAGAGTGTCTGTTCGTCCACGGTCTGGGCTTCAACGCTGGGCCCACGACCTCGTCGTTCAAGGAGTACTTTGGCACGATCGAGCAGCAGACCCAGTGTTGCTCCAACGTGAAATTTCTGCACATTGACACCATGAACACACCCTGGTACGGCAACGCCTCAACCGAGGCCGTGTGCGACGCCGCCGTCGCCATGACCCGCGCCAAGGACAAGATGGCGATCGAGAAAGTGGCGATCATCGCGCACTCGATGGGCAACCTGGTGGTCCAGGCGGCATTCATGAACAAGAAGTGTGCATTGGGCAAAAACTCCAAGTACATTGCGCTGGCCGGCCCCATGTACGGCTCGGCCAGTGCCGCGAGCGCGCTCGCGATCCTCAACGCGCTGCCCGAGTTGACCATCGAGCGGCTGTGCACCAACTCGCCCTTCTCGGTGCTGGACAACCAGGTCGTCAACTTACTGCTCTCGTTCGGTCTGTGCCCGACGCGGATCTCAATCTCGTCGATCGCCTTCAAGGGCTCCAGGCAGTCCACGCCCGAGCTGGACAAGCTGCTCACCGCGGTCGGCGAGCAGTTTGGCAAGACGGTCTCGTCCAGTCTATGCGCCGTGAGCCCGTCGGGGCTCGCGTCCGGCGACTCGGCCCAGCTTAATGTGCTGGGCAAGCTCTCGGGCCACGCGTCGGCCGAGAACGACGGCCAAGTGGACTTTGCGTCCTGCCGCGCGACGATCCCGGCGAGCCGATACGCGAACACGTGGGAGGGCGGCAAGTTCTACAAGGCCAGCATCAACCACTTAGACGCCACGTTCCGCAACGGCGACGGCTGGTGGGGCGAAGACCGCAAGCCCATCAAGTGGTTCAACTGCCAGTTTTAGAGCCGAGACGGATGGCTCGTGCCGTTCTCTCTCCATCGTAGCACTCCTTGTTTCCAGAGATCGCTTCCTGGGTCGTGTGTTGGTACCCTCGCCCAAATAGTTAATACAGTCCATTTCCTTTTCTGTACTACGTACCGTAGTAGTTCCTCTTCGAGTCCCGATCATCCTCCCCACCCACTCTACTACTGGAGACGGCTTTGCCCCCGTGGAAATATTGTAGATTATCAGTTTACATTGTGCGGTCACCTGGCCAGAAAACGAGCATCGCGTCACATCACATCTACTTGCGGCTTCCTCGTCGCTTGAGAAGATCGAGTGCCTCGTAAAAGCCCGAGACGTCGTCGTCCACCGATCCACTTCAAGCCAAAGAAAACAAGGAGCAGCCGTTAATATCAAGGTTCGTCCCTCGCTTGCCCAGGCATGGAAAACGACGACAACCACGCACCTCATGGATGCGTTCACCAAGGTCGCTGCCGTCGAAGACGAACTGGAACTTGTGGACGTTGTGCTGCTGCGCGGCGTCGACGGATTTTTAAACTCGCTCATACTCTTGTCCACCGACTGAATGGCTACTATCCGTGGTGACGGCGACGAGCCTGCCAGCCGGTCGCTGCAGTGTTCAGGTCGTGGTGGAGACGCTGACCTGGTCAGCTCAGTTGCCTTGGTCTCTGCTAGTTGGTTGTTGGAGCGGGATTGCAAGCCTGCGCTGCCAGTTTCTTGGGATGGTGCCTTGGGTTGCGCCAGCGCCTCGGCCAGTGCGAGCACGCCTTTGCCCTGCCGCTGGTACCACAGATCGAAGTCTTTTTGCAGCTTGATGCGGCTCATTTCCAGCATTTTCTGGATGTGCTGGATCTCTTTCTTGAGCTCGCTCAGCTCGTGGAAGCCTTTCTTGTACACAAGCTTGTGCTGGTCGATCTGCTCTTTGAGCTTGTTCTCAGCGGCCGCGTCGGCGGCGAGCATCCCACTGGTCAGTTTCTCCTCGCTTGTCGTCGCCAGCAAACCTTCGTCAGCTATCGCCTGCTGCTTGCGCAGTTTGTCCATTTGGAGCGTCAAGAGCTTGATCTGGTGCCGTGCGTCGTTGACCACGCTCGCCAACGCTTTGGCCGCGTCGTATTTCTGCTTGAGCAGGATTTTGTTCTCCCGGATCGCGTCGTTCTTAGGATACTGCGCCTTAAACGCTTCAAACGCCTTGGTCGGGTCGTCCAGGATCGCCGGATCCACTTTAAACGACGTCATGAACGTGTTTTCGGGAGCCGGTGGAGGCTGCTGTGGTGCGGACGCCTTGCTGCTCTTTCCAGACTTGCTCTGGGCGCTGTCGGCTTGGTTGTTCCCGTCGAGTTGCTGCATCTGACGTAGCAGTAATGCCTCGGGGATCTCGCCGTTGCCGCCGCCAGCATTTTGATTTCGAATCATCTTGACCATAATCGCGATCTCGTTGTCGCGCTGCATCACGAGCAGCTCCAGCTCGGCGATCCGCTGCTCCATTTCTTGATTGCCGCCGCCTGTTCCGCCTGGCGTCAGCAGGCCACTACCTCCTCCTTCTCCTCTGCCTCCACCTCCGCTACGAGTCATGGTCTTGAGGATCGCAAAACATGATTTCATCTTGGAATACGTAAACTCGCCCATGTTCAGATGCGACGACGGCTCCATGTCGTCCACATAAGCTTTGACGCGCTGCTGCAGCTTCTCCAGCTCGTAATCCTTCAACTCGTCGCCTTCTTTCTAAAACGTTTTTTAAATATAAGCATGTTCACGGATTTAGAAGTCAATACAAACAAAAGGCTCCCATTCCAAATCGCACGCACCGCTTCGCCGCGCGCGATCGCGAGCTCCTCGGTAAGCGACGCGACCTGCGCTTTGAGCTGCCGGATGATGATCTGCGGATCCACTTCCTCGTTCAGGCGCGCGTCGTTGCGTACGCGCGCAACGCGCTGCGCAAAGCGGCACGTGGACACGGATTCCTACAATTTTCCAAAACAAAATCAATTAAAAATCCACATTTCCTAGGCAAGCAAATTGAATACATGCACGTACATCGGTCTGATCTTTCTCCGGGCTGACCGTGGCGATCATGACGGTCTTGCAGTTGCCGCCCAGCGAGTCGCGCAGCATGGACGTGAGCATCGAGTTGCGGTACGGGATGTGCGTGCGTCCTTTGGTGTTTTTCTCGTGCAGCGCCACGATCACCATCTCCAAGTAGTGGAGACTCGTGTTGATGTACGTGGCCTCGCGCAGAACTTGGCCCTTGGCGCCGGTCTTGTGCGCGCGCTCGGAGCCAGCGAGATCCACCATGTGGAGCTTGGAGCGCAGCACCACTTCGCTGCCCGAGCGGCGGCTTTCCAGCGCGACGGTGAAGATGCAGTGCGAGCGCGAAGAGGTCAAGTTCATCGCCGTCTCACTGACCGCGCGGTTGGTGTCGCCCAGGAAGAGCAGGTTCAGCGCGTCTTCTTCCGAGTGGACGAGGTGCATCGACATGTTGCGCAAGTGGCAGTTGCCGTCCTCGTCCTCGAGCATGGTCACCTTGGGCAGGTCCTCCAAGCTCTTGGTGGTCTCATGAGTCGGGTCCAAGAGGTCGTAGCCTTGGTTGTTGTAGATCTCGAGGTAGCTCACGTGGACCAGGATCTGCCTGGTCGGGTTGTTCTTGATCTCGTCGAACACCATCGACAGCGCGCGCGGAATCAGCCCGCGGTCGTCATACCGCTCGGCGCCGCCCGTGATGGTAAACGTCTTGCCGGAGCCCGTCTGGCCGTACGCGAACACTGTCGAGTTGAAGCCGTTCAGCGCGTTCTGCACGCACGGGCGGCCGACGCGGTCAAAGACCTCGGTCTGCTTGGCCTCCATGCCGATCACCGAGTCGAAGCGGAACTTGTAGCTCGTGCGCGAGTTGTTGATCAGCCCCGCGGCCACGTCCTTGGGGATGTCGTACTTCATTTCGGACGCGTCTTCGTCCCACGCGAAAAAGCCCGACGCCCTTTTCGATGGCTTGACGCGCAGGAAGATGCGCACGTTCGTGTCGCCCACGGCGGGCGCTTCATCGCCGGTGATGTCAGCGAGCTGCGGCTCGTCGCTGCCGCCGTCGCCGCCATCGTCGCCGAAGTCGCTCTTCTTGTCGGCCATGATGGCACAATTTCATGCGGTGTTTTGCGTGGAAGGGGGAGCTTGTGGCCCGCGAAAGGTTGCGGATGGCGATTGGTTGGAATTACGTGTTTTAGGCTAAATCGAATTTTTTCATGGTGTAAAGTTCACAAACACTGACGTTGATTGGTGTAAAAAGAGATTCTACAAAGGTCACTGATACCTGTTTTATGGAGTCAGTCTTTTAGTTTTTCGATCAGGAGACGTCGACTGGGTATCCTTGAGCACGAGCGTCGCCATCGTGAGGATATCATGTTGAGAAGAAGAAGCCGTGACGGACAACACCAAGTCAGTTCCACTGTAAGCACAGAAGCTTCCACTTCGATTGTACTGTGAATTCAAATACATACAAGAGTGAAATCAATTCATAGTCAATATTGGGAGATTTAACGTTTAGACCTTTTAACGCATTTAGCACACAAAACACACACGCACGCGTGGCTATCAAAAGCTTCCGTGGCTGTTGACGCGCGAGCGAGCTCAGTAAATCGGCGCCGAGACCGTGCCGACCGTGGAGTTGGCCGAAAGGAAGTCAAAGTCGAGCGAACGGGCACCGAAGTTGCGCTTCTGGCCGCCGTTCTGGCCACCGTTCATGCCACCGTTTCCGCCGTTCTGGCCACCATTCATGCCACCGTTTCCGCCGTTCTGGCCACCGTTCTGGCCACCAGCCGGTGCACCGTTGCGGTTACCACCGTTCTGGCCACCGTTCTGGGCTCCGTTGCCTCCGTTGTTGCCTCCGCCAGGGGCGGGCTGGCCGTTGCTGCCGCCACCGTTGCCACCAGCTGGCTTGGGCGTGGCGTTGCTGCCACCTCCATTGCCTCCATTGCCGCCGTTGTCGCCGCCGGCTGGGGCTGGCGCCGCGTTGCCACCACCGCCGTTGCCACCGCCGCCGGCAGCTGGCGTAGGCGCGCCCGACCCTTCAGTGCGACCACCCGCGGCACCGCCACCCGTGGACGTGGAGCCGCCGCCACCACCGCCGCCCGCGAGCGGCGCGCAGCCGATGTACACCTGGAACGGCGCAAAGTGAGTCGCCAGCCAGTAGAACGTCAGACGCTTCTTGCCCGCGCACTTGTCCTTGGCGTACGGGATGCCCTTGCCGAACAGCGTGCGGCAGTCCGAGGTGAACGGCACGACGATCTCGTCATCGCACCAGGCCTCACACGGGCCCGGGTGGAGACCCGACTTGTTGTCGAGGCCGTAGTTGCCAAACTCGATCTGGTCGGGCAGTGGCTGCGGCGAGATGTCGGGCTTCGAGAAACCGCACTCGGCCGTGCCGCCCGATTTGCCGTCAGGGGCTCCGGGGATCTGGTTGGCCATGATGAACGCCTTGAGCGACGCCGGGTTGAGCTTCTTGTAGTTGGTGGTGAAACCTTGCGAGTTGCGCTCGGCGTCGCCCGTGGTGTAGGACGAGAACGGCGGCACCTTGTCGCCTGGCACGACGTAGGCGTAGAAGTTCTTCTCCGCGATGGAAAACTCGGCCTTGGGCTTGAGCAGGAACGCATGGGCGTCCACTTCCTGCGGTAGGAACGAGACCGTCGCGAGCGCCGAGGCGATGAGAGCAGAGGCGATCTTCATGGTCTTGAGTGTAGCTGAGCTGGATGTGAATGGGGAAGGAAGACAGCAAATTGGAGAATGATCCAGACAGCTGAAGCGCTCCTGGGGATTCAGGTGTAGCAGATCGGCAGTATTGCACAGTACAGTGGATGATGGCGTCTGAGAC
This sequence comes from Pythium dissimile, assembly GCA_023336445.1. Lineage (NCBI taxonomy): Eukaryota > Oomycota > Peronosporomycetes > Pythiales > Pythiaceae > Pythium > Pythium dissimile. The sequence goes on from JAADWZ010000502.1 coordinate 20,817, forward strand.
CTTCAACGTTGTTCACTGTGCACCATACAGAATGTAAAAAACCAGCGCCGGCAGATGGACAGATGGATCTCCGGATAGGCATCTTATCGTAGTGGACAGATACCCAATAGGCATCCAGTATGGTCAAATGTACTAAATTGGATCCACCAAGAGCGTTCATATACTCATATTGGATAATAACGGGGACTGATTAGGCAGCCATTCAGCTTGGCGGTTTGCGCCACCAGTCTGGAGAGCCGGCAAATCAGCCAGGATGACACCGGTTTTACGCTTGAAGACAAGCGACATGTCGCTTGTAAAGGTCGTTTCGGCTGTCCTCATTCGGCTCTGTCTGTATTCCATCCGACTACTGTACTGTTCCGTAACCACTTCACAGTAGGCATCGTGAACATTATATTCTTTCCATGTCCTATAGTTTTCACATTTTAATACTGTGAAAATTATAGAGCATGGAATGAAGTGGCCGAAACATCACCACAAACAAAAAAAACCGCCAAGCGTGAACGGAGACGAGGTCGTCCTCTGGACTGACTAGCAATTTCTAGTTGTCGTTGGTCGTGATGGTGCTGGTCGTGGAATTCAACTTGATATTGTCGAGTGCGGGCGCCCATGGCGTTGCCCTGGTTGCCGCCGTATTAGATATTCGTCTTGGCGTTGGCGTTGGCGTTGGCGTTGCTGCTATCGTACTGTCATGTAGTAGAAAGGAGGGGTGGCAAAGGTGGAGGCACAGTCGACTCATCACTCCTCGCCGAGGGGCGTACCAGTACGCACTCTGTCGGGCGCGAGTGGGAAGAGCTTGGGCACAACAAGAGTTGGCGCATGAGATCGTGCCGGTTACACACATTGTTGGGAGAAAGCCTTTCTTATCAAGTGTGTCTTGCACGGACAATGGGAATGGATGACAATGTTAGAACTGAGATAGCGCAGATTCATGTCCTGGAGTGCATAAACCGAGCAGTGAGACGATGTCGCTGACATGATGAAGTATCCATCTGTTCAAGAAGTTGAGACGGGGGGCCGTTCCGTTTCGCCAGCAGCTCCGCTGCAAGTCCCTGTGGGTCCTCTCTGGAACCATTAGAAGAAATCCAGGGGGAGTCACCGCTGTAACTATCACACCCTCGAGTTCATCGCACACTGTATAATACAAACTCGAAGATCTCCAAATCATAACCAGGGACGCGTGTGTCGACAGCGCCAGCCTCGTACTACGTAGTACGCTTTAGACGCGAGAAATCTAGCCACACCGGGCAAGTTCGGAACCCCGTGCTGTATCAAAGAATGAATCCTACCCATCCAGACCTCGAATAATTGTACTTTCATCACCGCAGTCGTCGTTCTCAGAGTACGAACGTCTTCGCCTTGCGTGAGGCCGGCCAGTGAACTGTACCGAGGTAGCTGAGGACTAGCACCAATCTCGTGCTTCTCCGAAATTGAAGTCAGAATGTACGTTTAAATTTGAGATTTGGGTCAGTACAAAAAGGATACACAATCTACGTTACCAAAACAAGCTCCTATCGTCACTGACGGCAGGCGGAAGCGCTCAGTACTCGGTGCTGTTGGACGCGAGGAAGTCGAAGTCGAGCGAACGCTGGCCGTTGTTGCCACCGTTGCGCTGCTGACCGTTGTTGCCACCGTTGTTGTTGCCGTTGTTGTTGTTGCCACCGTTGCGGTTCTGCTGACCGTTGTTTCCGCCGTTGTTCCCTCCAGCAGCCGGCTTCGGTGTCGCATTATTGCCTCCGTTGTTGTTGTTGTTGCCTCCGTTGTTTCCTCCGTTGTTGTTGTTGCCGCCGTTGTTGCCTCCAGGAGCTGGCGAGGCCTGGTTGCCGTCGTTACCACCGTTGCCTCCGCCGTTTCCTCCGGCAGGAGCAGGAGAAGCGGCGTTGCCGCCACCGTTGCCGCCACCACCGCCAGCAGCTGGCGGAGCAGCGCCACCGCCACCGCCGCCACCACCGCCGGCAATCGGAGCGCAGCCAATGTACACCTGGAATGGCGCAAAGTGGGTCGCCAGCCAGTAGAACGTCAAGCGCTTCTTGCCCACGCATTTGTCCTTGGCGTAGGTGATCGGCTTGTTCAGGATCGTACGGCAGTCCATGGTGAATGGCACAACGATCTCTTCATCGCACCAGGCCTCACACGGACCCGGGTGGATACCTTCGCGGTTGCTGAGCTGGTAGTTGCCAAACTCGATCTTGTCCGGCAGCGGCAGCGCCGGCTGGTCCATCTTGGAGTAGGCGCACTCGGCAGTACCGCCGGCCGGGACCTTGCCCGTGGCACGGACCTGGTTGGCCATGATGAACGACTTGAGCGACGGC
>JAADWZ010000503.1:0-23030 GCA_023336445.1 Pythium dissimile
CCCCCCCCCCCCCCCCCCCCCCCCCCCCCCCCCCCCCCCCCCCCCCCCCCCCCCCCCCCCCCGTGCGTCTTGATGTTCATTTAAGATTGCCTTCTTTCCGCTACAATGACTGAGCGTGTAGCACTCGCCGTGGTCTACTGCTTCTTGCGCTTCAAGTCACCCGGGAGCTCATCGCGCTGCGTGATCATCAGCACGTGCCAGCCAAACTGCAGCCACACGACAGTAGGAGAGTGAGTGGATGGATACACGGTCAACAATACCGTAATCGCAAGTCGGGCAACCTCGTACCTTGGTTCGCACGACGTGGACCGAGCCCACGGGCTCGGTGAAGACGATCTTGTCGAACTCGGGCATCATCTGGCCCTTGCCGAACACGCCCATGTGGCCACCTTTGCTGTTAGACGGGCAACTACTGTTCTTGGCAGCGAGCTCAGCAAAGGTCTTGGTCTTCTTGGCCGAGCTCTTGATCTGCTTGCGCAGCGTGTCGGCCTCGATCTCTTCCTTGACCAAGATGTGGCTCACGTGGACCTTGGGGCCTTTCACAGCAGTAGTCTTCTTCTCCAGCCAGCCCATGCCGAAGTAGATGAAGAGAACCAGTGCGAACCCGAGCACCGGCACCGCCTTGTTCAAGTAGCCCATGTACTCAAAGAAATCATCCTCTGGCGATTTTTCCTGCGGCGGCGGAGGCGCGGTATTCCCCGGTTCGACTGCGAATTCCTCGTCTTCCTCTGCGCTAACGGATGCGTACACGCAGTGGGAAGCAGCCAAAGCCACAAGAAGCGCGCGCGCCGTTCGCTGGCCGAGATCGCTGGGCATGTGCATTTGTAACTCGCCTGCGACTTGAGCTCGTCTTCGAAAATGAAGAGCTCTTTTGGCTTGAGCACGTCAAAAATTGTGGTCATGTTTTGATTGGCTGCTGGAAACTTCAAGCTTCTTTGATTGGCTGTAACTGGTTGTTTGAAATAGTCAAATTCATTGGATTTATTAGAGATTACAGCACGTGCAAATCCCCGAGGAAAGCGCGAAATTTTGCCGCCTTGGGTAGGATATGAATGTTTTGGGTTGGCTGGTGGATCATCACATAGAAATGCACTTGGCAAGCATCCACGGATGCGAGGGATATATACGCGAAAACAGGCTCACAAAGAACTCGTCCTGGTCCGCGAGGCTGCGCGACGGCGATTTGAGGAAGCCAACCATCCACTCCATACGCTTCTGCAGTTGGAAACAATTTTTCGAGGCGAGAAGCTGCTCCAGACTCTTGAGATGTTTCTCGGTGGTTCGCGTCAGCTTATACGGGATGCGGTCGTCCACTCGAAGCGGTGATCCGTTGCGAGTCTGAAGGCGGAGGAACACCCCGATCGTCAAGCTGCTCACATGGAACTCGACATTGTACTTGAGCGAGCCGCCGATGCCAATAGCCTTCATAATACCATGCTGGCGGCGAGCGTTGCCAAAGCGTAGCATGATGTTGCACAAGTCGCGAAGCACCTGCTTCTTGTGAGCAGGTGGAAGCACGTCGGCGAGCGTCTTGAACACGAAATTGGTCGTTTCAGCCGCAAAGAACAGCATCTTCATCTCCATAAGCGAATTGGTCGATCCGACGAGGTGCAGCTTCTCCATCCACGCCATCAATTTGGACAGCATCCCCATCGCAAACGCTTCGGATAATGCTGGTGCTTTTCGAAGCTGTTGCAGGAACAGCAACTGCAGCGTCATCAAGTTGCCTTGTTGCAAGCAAGCTCCTTCGAACTCATCTTCACTCAATTCTGGAATCTTCAGTCGGCTCACCAGATCATCCCACGACCCTCGACGCTCCTCGATGACCCATTTCTCAATGCTGCGTTCAGCGGCAATACTCATGGCATGAACTGAGGCGATAGCACGTCCGCAAGCTGAGAGACAGCACAGCTCACCGCCTCGGAACCCCATGAAGCTCCACAGCAACCGTCCGAGCGGAGCCCCAATCGATTCAACAACTGAAGTCTGCTTATCAGCTCCGCCATTCACGGGATCGTCCAATGGCCACGCAACATCACTCGACGAGACAACAGCCCTTGGCTGCGAGCGTGGCTTGTGCGACGATGCAAAGTCACGAATCAACCCGTCCACTTCGACAAAAATGACGTTCCCACACTTGCCCCACGTCAACGAGGCTGCAGATCCTTCTCCTTGCTGTTCACGTTTGAGAAAACTCTCTACCAGGCGAAGGTTGAAAAGACGCAGGATCTCGACCACGGTTTTTTGTAGATCATCTTCAGTGATTGCGGCTTCATCATCTGTCTGCGATGATGTTTCAGTTGCGACCCGGCTGACTTGGACTACTTCGTCCAGCTTCTCGTAGAGAACTGTGCACATGGCGCCAAAGAGCACCGTGACCCACGCTGACGGATCATGGCTCGAGTAGCCTGCTCTGGAGTTGATACATGTCATACCGTTTTCAAAAATGGTGAAGGCAGTACGGAAGAAAAGGTTTCCGCGCTTGAGACACTCCTTCTTCGACACCTTACTGTGGCTCAGCGACGTGACTTGGCTAACGAGACGAAGCACAAGCTGGAGTCGTGAGAATGCGTCTTGCATGACTGCGACAGATGGACTGGGCGGGAATGATGGCAGTTCGTCAGGCCCTTTCACATCACGAATCGGCTCCATCACGGCGTCGAACGCGTAGCCCAAAAGGGATTCGAGCTCGGCGTCGTTGATCTTCCAGGTGATCCACAATGGAGCCTGCTGTTTGATAAAGTTGACGAAGTACGGTGGAATCACGTTCGATGAACTGCCTGTTGGTGTACCGCGGCCATTCTTCGAGCGTGACTGCTGAGGCTGAAAGTGGGGCAAATCCAGCACGAGATCGACACACAGTTTACCCAATTCGGAGAGGAAAACGGAGCGCACAGCTTCGGTTTGGGAGGATAGCCATTCCTCTGTGGACTTCCATGTCAATCGGCACAAAATGTCACGAACCATCCATGAAACAAATGGGTAGGGTGACGATGTCGACGCGTCACGTAGATCCGCGCACGATGCCGATGTCGTCAGCTGTCTTCGTTCGGTCTGGACTACGTCTCGCATCTGATGAATAATCTCGATCGTCAGGCACCACTGCTCCCAGCCCAACCGAGTCAGAAACTGGTGAAAGCTCTTGCACACGTGAACAGGCGCGTGCGGAATCAACGTGTCGAGGTAGTATCCCCAAACAAGGTCCAATTTCTCTCGCGTGGGCGACGGACCTGAGACTTGAGCACGGCGGTCATTCAAGGTCGATGCAGGCATTTCTTTCGAGACACTCTTGGATTTAAGAAAGTCGCTGCAGATGGCCACGAAACAGGAGCAAAGCGTCGTCCCTGTTGATTGTGCATCTTCGTCAGTCCATGGGCAGCTGACCGTTGAACTATCAGTAGTTGAGGCTGGCTGGTAAAGCGTCGTTAGAAGTGGCTCAAAGAAACTTGAAATCATGCTCCACTTGTGCTGCTCAGGTACCGACCGGCACAGCTGGGTGAACAAGTCGAGGTAGCTCTTCAAAGCACCACTTCGCTGCCACATTCCGATGGGATGCACTCCACCCTTGGTACCTTCGGCCATTGATGCTTGCCAGCGCAGAGACATCATGTGCTGACTCATGAAACTCACGCATCCTTCTACTTGAACAAACGCGATTTGCTGCCATACAGTTGTCGGCAAGGTCGAAATCGCTTCCCACACGATCGATGGAGCAGGGCGAGGCATTCTGGGTCCACATTCGCTGCCGCCATTATCTTCATTTTCTTGAGAGGTTCTTGCAGAGTTGCTGAAACGGTAGTCATCATGAACACCAACAAGGGCATGCAGAACCTTCTCAAGGTGATCTCCCAAATGGCGAGAACAGATTTGGTTGATGCTCTTCGCGTAGAGTCTCAGCACTTGATCGCTCTCGCTGACGCCTGCTGATCGACCGCGCCCGATGACTGGCAAGTCGCTCGCCCTCTTGTCTTGCAGCGTCGGTCCACAGTAGTTTGCACCAATGTCACCCAGGATGATACTCAGAATCGTGTCACGATCAAACTTCGTCGTAGTAAGCGGCGCTTTGGTGTTGAGCCACGCGTGCACGTCAAATCTTTGCAGCAGCACCAGCTTCTCTCCACTGGAAAGCTTGGACGAGACGCTTGCGCTCATCAGACTTGAAAACATTTCAACAAATCGGGCTGGTGCGCTTGCCGGGGAGAAACACTCGCTAAGCAGCGTGATACGCGACGGATCATCCAGCATCAGCTGAAGAAGATTGCACGTCTCGCGCTCGTCGACACAAACGAAGGTGATGCCAAGTTGCTTGATGGATCGCCACAGCACCTCACGCAACGGAGGAACCATTCGTGACAGTCTTGTGTCAAGCTCTGTGAGCAGTTTAAACCATTCGAGACCCTTCTCGTGTAATCGTTCAATTTGCTTTTCCGCATCTTCAATGCCTTTGATGCGTGCAGAAGGTTCATCATCCGCTTTCGACTCATCAATTTTCGCCGCATCGTTAGTCGTCACGTCCGCCAGTTTTTGGGCAATTTCTTCTGGAACTGCTTGTGCAGATACGAGGGCTTTTTTTGTCTTCTCTGCTTCCGACTCCAGCACTTGAACAACTTGATCGACGAGCAAAATTTGTATAGAGAGCATCAACCCGTCGGCATCGAGACGCAAGAATTCATCCACGCCATCAGGAAGAAGTCCAATGTCGCTCCGTCTGCGCTCGCTGTCGAGCAACAAACTTGCCAATGTCGTTGAGACAGCCCCGTGGTCACCCATCGACCGCATTTCGTATCGCTCCGCCTGCACCACCGTGCTCTGAACAGTGTCCATCAACTGCTTATCCATCGCCCACTCGGTGAATTCGAATCGGAACGCCGCTGGCTTTCGGCAGCTTGTCCCCTCTAGGCACGGTTTGCTTTCTGTGATGATCCGTGGCTTGCTCATGTACAGCTTCGAAACATGATCGAGAATCTCAGCGTCCAGGCCCACCAGAATGGAAAGCGTCTCCGAGAACTTCGTCGCGAGAGTTTTCAGCGCATGCTTGTTGAGCGGTACCGAAGGAGTTACGACGCATCGATCAGCAGATATCTCGACAGTCACTTGTGGAAGCACAGTTAGCGACACAGGTCCTATGAACTCGGATGTCAGTCGAAGAGGATCCGTCGTACGCCCATGATCCGCACTGCTGCCCAAACTGCTGTAGCGTCTCATATCGCGGTCTTCAATAAATGCGAAATCTTCTTCCTGAAGATGATCCATTGCCGCCAAGGCTGAGGAGGCTTCCCTTCCTAGAGATCCTTCAACATCTCCATCAGCACTCGAAGAGATTCCGTGTAGTACCTTTGAATGAAATTCGAAGCCACATAACTCGAGCCATAGTTGGAGGTTCTCCCAGCGGAACGGCCCCTCCGAAGAACTGCTGAGCAATTGGTCGCTCAGAGCAAGCACCTCCTTGAGTCGATCAACTTCGAAATGACGTGGCAAAGTTGCGAGCTCTTCGTCTCGAAGCCATTTGTTCGGATCGCGTTCCTCGAGCCACGCGTCCATCGCTGTGTAGATATGTGAGAGCTGAACGAAATGATGGTATTTGAGTTCCTTGCCTTCGTTCGTGAGCTTCCGCGTTGCACTGCCGCCGTTCGCAGTCAAGACCAATTGAGCTTGGTTGGAGCAGAATGTGGTCATTTCTCGCAGCTTTCCTTGGAGGAGTTTCCTCAACTCTCCAATCTTCGGGTTCGACGACTCTTCTCGATCCAAAAAGTACTGGCCGAAAACCCGTGCGCCACCAGCACACGCGAAGTATAGGGCGAAGAACACTTGCCAGAACACGATCTGTAAATCATCATCTTCACGCAGTTGAAGGCAGTATTCAGCCCACCGGTAGATCTTGAACTCCGATAGCGACTCCATCGTGACGTGCCCATACATCAGGCTTGCTAGTCGATTCAACGCGTCAGCCAAGCCAATGTCGTGTAACTCCAGACTGAGCTTTCCCTCTGATTTTCTGAATTTTTCCACCTTTTTCATTGCGGCTGGTTCGAATTTGATCAAAAGGCGTCCCATTGCAAGAAACAACGGAAGTTCCTGGCGGATCTCAACGAGCAGAGCCCAAAACGCCAGAGTCGAACAACCGCCAATGAACTGTGAGGGGTCATTGTTTCCACCAAAGATTGACGCCAACCCGGGCACGCATGCATACGCGGGCAAGAAACTCACGACTGGAGGAAGCTCAGCGTCCAAGCTGACGACTCCATCCACCTGAGCAGTAGCGGCGTGGCTGAGAGTCGTGCAGAACTTAACATATTCTCCACTTAGAATAGTCACTAGCCGCAAATGCACATCTCCCCGTGGGCCACCGCCGGACGTCTTCTTCCTGGAGCCCGTTTGAGTGTAGAACTCGCGCATACCGCACTGAAGTACTTTATCCACGACATGCCTCAGTGCCGGATGCTCGAACCAGAACGGAACTCGAAGAATCATTTTCAACCAAAATGAGGCGAGTTCGGAAAGTACAGACGTAGTCGACATCTCGAAAGCACGTTCAACCATAGCGCAGATTTGCTGCGTGGTCGATGTATAGTCGTCCGGTGCATCCACAATTCCCAGCGAGGCAGCTGCGGCTGTAGCAGTGACCGCGGGGGTGGAAACTGCGGTTGGGACGGTGGCAACGAGATGAGACTTCCGAAGCGTCATCGCGCTAGTGATTGAATGCGCAGCTGACGGCGATGGTGGGTCAGCGTGTCCGCCGCGCAGCGCTGAAGTAAGCCACGACATAGCTCCTTGAAAAATCGCCGCAGTGGTTATCATTGCACCTGAAGAACTGGACTTTGGAAACGCTTCATTCACCAAACTTGGAAGCACAAGCGGATGGATATATGTACTGCACTCGCGGACGAAGTGGAGTTTTGACAAGACTTTCGCTTTCGCTGTAGTCTCCCATCCACCAATGTAGCCTTTGTGAAGAAGCTCCGTGAGTAGTACGCACTCCTCAGTACTAATATAAGAGTGCTGCTCCATCGCTTGAAGAAGTTGGAGTAGCTGATCGGTTGACATGCCCTCGATGGCAGCCATGCACATACCAAGACCGTGATCCACAATCCCCAGCGAGCCCGCCACACGATCGTCGTCGGGTCCGCTGCCTCGGCCAGCTCGGTCAAGCTTGGCCATCAATGGCAGCACATTGTCCAAGACCTTCACCCCCGCCGCAAAGTAGCCATTCTTCAGCAGAACCACAAGTGGTTCCCAACGATCCATGCGCTCGCTGAACACGAAAGTTGTCACTTGGCAGATGAGATACGCGACAATTGGGTCCACATCACACGTAGAAGTCACGGTCACCGACGATACCAACTCCATGGAGTCATTCAAATCCGACGAGCTGCCTTCGCAGTTGGAAGTGCTTGCCGTTGATTCATCTCGAATTGGTGCACCAGAGCTTCCTGTGCCAGCAAGCGCAGCCTTGTGTGATAAATCAGTCTGACTCGCTGCGACGCCTTCGTGTTGGGAGCCGTATGGATATATCTGCTGGTCATACGAATCGTAGAACTTGAGTGTTGCAGGGCCAACAAGTGCAGACCCTGCTCCACCGGGAAACCAACGACGCAGCAGTAAGCCTTCTCGTGATCGATCATTACGAAGATCCACGAGCTCCACGAAAGGTTGGTTCGTTCGTGGGGAATAGAACTTGAGCTTGAGAATCAACTTCCAACACCACTGTTCGAAATCAACAGATCTTTCGAATCGAAAAACGCGTCGAATCGATTTCGTGATGGCTTTCATTTTCGGTGGCGACGCAGCCAAATCACCGTTCGCTTGCCGTACCGAAGTATCTCGCCGTCCATGTTGTTTTCGGGAACGATGAACGAGCAGAGCCTCTGCTACAACAAGCGCGACTTGGCGATGCAGAAATGCGTTCGTAAAGAGCTGCCCCGACTTCAAATCAAACTCCCAGTTGATGCGGTCGAGCAGAAACCTTGCTAGTGAACTGCGCGGTGTGGATGCATCATCCAGCAGCAGCCAGTCCTGCAAATTTGTGAGATCCGCAGGTGTTGGCAGCCATCGGTTCACCGGGAATGTCTCGAACACGTTGATCCAGGTTTCCGCGCATTCGTGGTATTTGAACAACAGAGAAATGAGCTCTGAGATGATCCATGGGTGCGCCAGACAAATTGTGCTGATAGGACCTGCTGCGCGTTCGCCAGTTTCTCCCAGAGACTTTCGACACTCGAGGTTGGCAAAGCCAGCGAGAAAAAGCTCTTGAGTCGTCACGACTACCAAGTCCCTTCCAAGCGAGTCTCCGTCATCACATGTAGCACATGCTGCTAACCGAGCAGCAGCATGCATCAAATGCATAGCATTATCGGTGTCTGATGTGACTTGATCGCACAAAACCGTCCGCGCAGGCTTCACTCTCTCTGAACGACCCACGCCCGCCTTCTCAATAAACTGAGCCCAGCCGACCGCGCTCTTCGCTTCACTTGGCACAGTCGAGATACCGAATAAAAGAAGCCCGACAACATCCCACTTCGCTAGCGGTGACAGCGGAGCAAAAGGAAAGTTCCGGATACTTCGCCATGCGACGCGGTTGCAATCTGCGACGAGCAAACCGTGCAACGCTGTCAAGAAGAGTTGATCGAACAGTGTCGGATAGAAGAAACCCTCTTCACTTCGTGCTCCAGTTGACGATCCCGCAGTAATCAAAGATGCGTTCAGAAGCAACTCACCGACCAGCTGAGCTACGCGCGCAGGAAACTTTTCAAATTCTTGGAAAAGTCGCAGACCTTGAGTGAACTCGAGAACAAGAGCGAGGGCACGACTGAAGCATTTCTTTGTATCCATCGTGCAGTTGAATAGCTGCTCGAACGCGAATGTGTGAGGGAACTGGTTCATGACCGCGACAAAATCCTCGTCGGATAAATAACATCGGTCCAGCATCTCGGGATTCTCCAACAACACCCATTCCAACGATGCATCGCCTCGGCGACCTTTTGATCCCTGGTGCTGACTGGGTATTTCACTTGACACGAGCGTCGTCAATTTTCTCAGTTTCTCTGGATGAAAAACGAGGTGCAGCATCGCGACGTAGTGGTCCACCAAATCCTCACTCCATACTTCCTTCACATCCCCTGTTGTTGTCACCACAGCCTTCGGGAACTGTAGGAATCGGAGAATCCACGAGCGTTCTTCTGTCGAGATACGAGGCAAGTACATCACGTGCATGAGCAAGTATGGCATGTTCACCAGAGATCGAAGTCGAAGAAGTGTGCGCAAGCAGAGCGAAATCCACTTCTGCAACGATTGCCGGAAGCGCAATACACTTGTATACCAATCATTGGACTTGTTTGACACGGACGAAGGAGGTAGGAAGAGGACGACCCCACAGCTTGCACAAAATTTGCACCAGTGATTCGGTTCCATCGGCATGTTCAACGAACTGCACGCGTAGCACTTGATCTTCCGCTCTGATCCGCCGTTAACAAGCCGATTGCTCGTAGTCGACTCCCACACCAGCTCCCCTCGCGCAAACGACGGTGGCACACGTCCAAACAGTCCACGATCATCGACGGTAACTTTTTTCTCAAAGAAGATCAAGACATCGAGACAGTACTTCAAGTGCTCGACAGACGATGCCAGCGTAGTCCCAGCTGGCAACGGCTCATAGAAGGATATGCTCTCAGGAACTGTCTCGAACTCGATCAATCCATTTGATTTCGCCTTCGCCGCGCCACTCGCCGCAGTCATCTTGTTCAAATACGACACAAAACCGGGTTCGTGAAGTACCTCGTTGATGTACTGTTCGACGTGGAAATACGACAGCGCCCGATCAAATGTGTGCAGCGATGCCTCAACAGTTCGAAGCTGACGAATACTTTCGAGATGGCTTTTCAGCTTGGTATGTTGGACAGCATCAAAGCGAGCTGTTTGGAATTCGAGCACTTCCTCAATATCGACTTGATCTCCGCATTTTTTTAGCGAGGAAAGTCGCTTCGACTCTAACAACCAAACTGTACATAAGAGAGAGAAATCGTCAGCAGAGTAATACAAGGTTGTGCAGATGGTGGCAGCAATTGACATACCTTTTTGAACCAAGGTTTCAATTTCTTTTTTTCGAGCATCCAGTGTCGAACTCGCTGTGTGCAGCAAGTACTCCGCGTATAAATATCGCTCTAGTCGCCCGTACAAGTCTCCCTTATTGATCTCGATGCTGTGCATTTTCGCCTCTTGACGTTTCTGAGATGCGGCGGCTCGCAAGAGATTCATCTCAAAGTTCGAGTGTGGCTCCAGTTTGATGAACACAGGATGCCGCTCCTCTGACGACAAATGACGATTTGCGGATATTTGCCGAGCAACTCCATTATCGTCTCCTGTTCTGCTCTGATCTTGGACGACGGCAGGATAGAGTCGACTGACTGAATCGACAGCGTGAAGTTTGGAAATTGAGCTTCTCACGGTTTCACCTGCCTTTACCACAGTGATGTCTGGCACCGATATCCGGAGCCGCCTCCCCTCCCCTTTCAGGTCCTTCTGAATACTCTCGTCCATCAATTCGATTGTGCTGGACTCCTCGACCGTGGAAACGTTCCGCTCGGTTTGTGATATCGACGTTGGCTGAATAGTGACAATTCGTGGAGCATCCGAACGCGACGGCAACTCGATTTCGTCATCCTCAAGCGGAGCAGATGGAACCGTCGACGCCATGGCAATACCACTGTTCGGGGGAAGATAAGGCGAGTCGCTCGGATCTGGTGGAGCGGATGGTCGCAATTGAGATGCAAATTCAACGCTTGTCTCGGTGGAGGCACTCGGGGTGCTTGTCTCTGCGGGTGCGCTCGGGACGCTTGCGTCTTGAACTGGGATCACTTCTCGAGGGGTCATCTCCACAGCAGACGGTCTCACAGCAGCAACAACACCATCCACGGGTGTCGGCATTTCATCATCAGAGTCGTCAAAATTCGGCGCTGAAGGGACAGCAGTGGCGGTCAGCGAGCCGGCGTCACTCGGCATCGACGAAGGTGCTGTCGGTATTCGAAGAGTCGTCGCATCTCGATCAATTATCGCACGGAAGGAGCCCGTCGTAAGCACTTCTCCAATCGCATCTGAGGTGGAATGTGAAGATACCCCCTGCACTGCCTCCAATCCAGAGGGCTCGGTTGAAGTCGGATCGTCCCCGTTACCTAGGAGAGCAAAAATGTCGTCCTCGTTCTGTGCAATTTCTTCATCCACACTGGGTCGTTTGGAACCGTTCTCGCGTGCTACCTGGCCACCAATGGCGCTGCTATCCGCAGCATCCAAGCTATCCCTTGCATCGTACGTCAACGCTTCATCTTCTTCCAGCATCCACTCGTATCCCTCACCCGAGTGACCGTTCGCGGTGTGCAGTCGCTCCCCATCCCCAGTCACCACGACACTAGTCGCATGACCACTCGATGCAGAACCGTTCCTGCCGTCTCCACCGGCCCCACCAACAGCGGTGGCCGTACCATTCGCCGTGGACTTATTCTTGGTCTTCTTGGACTGTTTTCTCCGCACAGCCTCCATGGTTGCGCCTCGGAACTACACGATTCGACGCGCCTTTTTTTGCTCTTCTACGCTGGTACTTCAGACTCCTCTCACCGCGCGCTCTCTACTTGCTAGCGCTGCGTTTGCCGTGGGCTTGGATGGCGGCTCGCTTACAGTTCACTTGCGTTGAAGTGCAACGCACTGGGTTTCTTCTCTGTGGTTTTGTGAAATTGTCGATGGGAGCGAAGAACATGGGCATTGAGGCGACATTCGTGCGACACAACATCCCATTCACAGAATGTTGATCAGTGCGCCTTTTAGTCACCTTCCACGAATTGTTGCGTGAAGGTGACAAAAGGTGGCTACGGATTGTACCCATTTTCATATTTATGTAATCCCCCCCCCCGCATTCTGTACAGCACTGTGATCGTAGCTGAACAGAATCTATCTCGTCAAGGGAAGAGTGCTAGAAGTGTCGCTACGCGCCGCGAGATGGGACAGCGGCGGCGATGGCAGGAATAAGCCCGCCATTGGTGTACATTTCCTCACAACAAAGCGCATAAGCGCGCCGCCAGCCTTCTTCGTCGCAGGCGCGTCCTTGTTCTTAGTGGATGCGTTGCGACACCGCGACGCAACGACCGCTAACTGCGCTGTCAACGAGAGAACACAAAAGTGGACACTCGCTCCATAGGATCTCTTTCTGGTCGATTGATCTGACAAATCAATCAATCCGAGAAAGAGTTGGCGAGGTTTTCCGTTCGTTTCGTCACACTCGCTCACGGGTTTCAGCGCGCAACTGGCACGACCTACGGAATCCGCAAATGAGACGCCAATCTTGGGTCCGGTTGGTTGGGTCCAGCAGTCAATCGCCCCCTCCCATGGGCGGCGTTTGCGCTCGATCAGACCAGAGCGCCTCCATTCCCCAACTACCTCGCTTCCGCACGACCTCTACTATGCGCATCGGCGTCGTTGGGATCGCCGTTGTTGGTGTGCTACTGCTCAACCACACGATGCACTACCAGTCGGCGATGCTCTAGAGCTGGAACAAATTCTGCTTCCAAGGCGGCATGGTCGAGGTGCGGACCAAGCTTCCTGGAGCAGTCAACATGACGTCTAATAGTCCGGATCTCTCCAACGGAGCCACGTCGCGCGTGAGGACGGCAGCGTTGTATCCGACGTGGCCAGGCGTGTGGCTCATAGGCAACCTCGGCCGGGCGCTCTTCCCCGAGTCGTTGAGTCGGATGTGGCCGTTCACGTACGACGCGTGTGAGCCGCAAGTGTTTGATCCACTTCACCAGCGGATCAGCGCCTGCAACGCCCGGATCCAAAATGAACGCAAACCAAGGGCGAGGAGCTCCACAGATCGATGCTTTCGAAGGCGGCGGGCTCAATATCGCTTCCTCGCTTCAGATCGGACTTGGGATGCCGCTCAAGTTTCGACGGGTCGCGGGTGAAAACCCATTGTGTATCTACAGCGCCAACTGCACAACTCCAGGAGCATATGTGGTTGCGATCCCACACAATGTGTACACCTCGCGTGGCTACAAGAGCTGGTACCAAGGTCTTCGGTACGCGTTCAATCCGTTTTGTGCCAACAACGGGGACCACGGCTCCCAGTCGTTGGACCGCGTTCAAGCCGCGCTGGATGTTGGTATCTCACTCAACAAGTGCGATTACGACTTGTGCCCAGCGTCGTTCGATATCAATTCCGACCTCAGTCCGATCGGCCCATGCAGCGCAAGAACGGTTCGCATGGGGAACCAACCGGGACGGCTCGTGCTTTACCCAGATGAATCCATACAACGGAGCACCAGTGTGCAATCCGTCCAACACCGATCCAGACTACATGAAGCCACCGACACGAGCCCAAGCTCCGCCAGTAAATGCCCCTCAAGACACATTCAAATACCGGATGGACGCCATTTCGGCCAATTGGCCGGCACATCTGGCCATGTACGCCGAGTTCATGTCCTACCAAGTCGAGTGGTTCCCAGGAGACGACGGGTACATCCGTTGGATGCTGGAAGGCCAGCCCATCTTAGAGATTCCCGCCGACGCTATTGCAGTTCCGCCGCAAGACCCAGACAAGAGCAACCCGCGCAAGATCCTGCCCGAAGAGCCGATGTACATCATCTTGAACGTGGCGGTCTTGTCCTCATAGAGCGCGGAGCCGCCCAATGCGGGAGGCGCGTGCAAGAGCCAAGCGAACAGCACGAAGAAAGTAGACGATGACGATGACAGGATTTGCGACCAATTCCCGATGGAGTTGCGGATCGGCCACGTCCGCGTGTACCAGGACGTGTCGTCGTCATCAAGCATGCGTGTTGGCTGCGATCCAGCGTCCCATCCGACGCGCCAGTGGATCCAAGATCACATCACGGAGTACTAGAATGGCGCGAACCCGGTCGTCGAGGTCGCCGGGAAGGCGTTCTGCTCGTCCGACGCTGACTGTACACCCAGTGGCCAAGCGTGGGGAGCTGTACAGAAGGTCGATGCGTCTGCAACGTCAAGGACTCGCTGTACGGCATCGTTCACGCTCCGACGCCCCGTGAATCGTTCAAAACAAATCCGTTTGCCCGATCAAATAGTAAGAGCGAGGCCCGGAGATCACGCTGAGCGTCGCCGGCGCTTTAATCTTGACTATGTTGTTTACGATCATCGTCATCGGCCGGCAGGTCCAGCAATGCACCATGTTCCGGAAGATCGCGGTGCCAAACCACAACGTTCGAGCCATGCTGGCTCCAGAGCCTCCCAGTGTTATCTCAGTGAATTTCCAGCTAACGCCGATCACCGAGTCTCATCGGGCCGTCAGCAGCAACTATGTGAGCCACGACACCCCGGCGACGCACACTAGCGCTAAAACGGCATTTGGTCGTTGAAATGTAGTTTATTGGAATCAACACGTTCAGTTGTTGAGTAGACCAGCTCTGGCATGTGGATCAACTCCAAGACTGCGTACATTAGAAGCACTACCACCTCCAGCATTACCACCCAACGGACCATTGCAGAGAGACTGGAAGCTCCGCTTGTCGGAGATGTGGAGCTGCGAGGAGCCTCCGAGGTGCCATCACCCGAGGCATCGCTGACATTGGCCGGTCGAGGCGTCGAGAGGCCAGCGCTCGACTATGTGCAGCGTGGTCCCGTCCAATCCGCCGAGGCACACACGCACCAGCCAAGCATACACGCCCCATCTCCACCCGCGAGCGAGCAGTCGGCGTCAGCCGCGCAAAATGCCTTGCCGGCCACATTCACCACCGGATTCGCGTCGTTTCCATACTCGGTGATGTGGTCGTTGATCCACTGGCGCGTTGGATGCGACGCTTGGTCACAGTCAGCACTCATGGTCAACGACGACGTGTCTTGGTACCTGCGCACATCGTCGACCTTCATGTCCATCGGGAACTGGTCGCAAATGAGATCGATGAGCCCGTGTTGGTGGCTGTGGTGTCGCCGTGGTCTTTACAGGCGCGACCGGCATTCGGCGGCTCAGCGCTCCACGAGGACAACAGCGCCACGTTCGGATGATGTACATGGGCTCTTCTGGTAGGATCTTGCTTGGATTCGACTTGGCTGCGTCTTGAGGCAGCGTGGTGATGGCCTCGGCGGGGATCTCGAAGATGGGCTAACGCTCGAGCATCCAGCGGATATAGCCGTCTTGGCCCGGGACCCACTCGACCTGGTACGCGAGGAAGTCGGTGTACATGGCCAAGTGGATGGGCCAGTTGGCCGACAGCGCATCAAGACATTACTTGTACGGGGCCCCACTGGCAGCTTGCGCCGGCGTGAGCGAGTCGCCGGCTTGCTTGATACACTCGGCGTCTGGATTGCCTGGGCTACACAGCAAAGCGCCGTCGTAGGTGTTCATCTGGGCAAAGCACGAGCCGTCGGTATTGATGCCCCAGTTGGCCACGATCTTGTTGTTACTATTACCCGTGATGGCTCTAAGATCCGAGGTGAAGTCACGTGACGCTGGACAGCTCTTCAGGTCGCAGGCATTGGCTTTGATCCCGGCCTGGAGCGAGGCCTCAACCTCGTCGAGCGTCTGCGCATTGGTTTCGTTCATGGTACAAAACGGGTTGAACGCGTAGCGGAGACCTTGGTACCAGCTCTTGTGGCCGTGGGACGCGTAGGTCTCCGTTGGTACGCCAACGATGTTGGCGCCCAGTGTCTCGCACGACTGGTCAAAGGTACAATCAGCGCGTTCCCAGTAATCCGTCGAAAGTCGTTGGCCAGCCTGGTGCAATCTGAGTGAGGACGAGATGTCTAGTTCACCTCCTTCCAAGATATCGATCTCTGGAGCGCCACGGCCTTGGTTTGGGTTCAGACCTGATCCAGGATTCGCGTCGCAGGCGCTGATCCGTTGATTCGCTGGATCAAAGACCACGCAAGCGTCGTACGGCCACATGCGGTTGGTCGACCCAAGGAACAGCGCTCACTCTAAGTGCGGCGTTCTACCCGACGTTGCCCATGAGCCACACACCAGGCCACGTCGGGTAGAACGCCGTGGTCTCTACACGAGAGGCGGCACCGTTGGCGAAGTCCGGGTTCTAGGAGGTTGCGTTCACTGCGCCTGGCAGTTTGGCACGCACCTCAACCATGCCGCCCTGGAAGCAGAACTTGTTCCAGCTCTGGAGCATCGCTGACTGGTAGAAGAGTGTGACGTCCTGCATGCCAGGCGGGTACAGGAATTCGTTCCACACGCTGACTGTTCGTGTTGGTGGCTTCCAGCTTCAAGTAGTAGACTGTCTCATCAGCGTCACACTCGGTCGTCGCGAGCTGGTTGGACTTGTATTCCAACGCAGCGTTCACTCCGTTCGGAGACTCGATCGCCGTCTAGAGATGGTCGTCGCCCGGGAGGAAAGTCCGCCCGAGCAAGTCAAACTCGTCGCTCATGACGAGCTCCCACTTGTGCCCACGGGACGATGTGTAGGCGAAGGCGTCGCCTGGGGTCTTGGGGTCGACCCGCTCACGTACTCCTGAGGCGGCCGTGGTGTCTTCATAGGCGGCAGTGAGGTCCAGCATGGAGACGACCACCACGGCGAGGAGCTGCGACGAATAGACCATTGAAGTCAGAGAGGCAAACCCACTTGTGGGGATACACACGCAACGACGGCTTGGGACTATTGGATGGTCCGACTGCAAACGAGGTCGTGCTTGTGCGACTTCACCATCTCCAGTGGCTGGCGAACCATGGAGTACTGTACAGTTCTTGAACGCGTCGAACTGACTCATCTACTGGTCTGGCAGGTGGGACAGCGAAAATTTTGGGCGTGAGGGAACTCCATAACACGACCCCAAAGTTAATCAAAGCGATCTCAGATATATGACAGTTAACTTACAGATACACGTGCCGAACGCCCAGTTATGCCGCACTCGCCGCCGTGTTGTTGTACGCTCCCGGTGGCGTCTCCGGGATCGGTGGCAGCCCGCAGTCGCGTTGGTTGCGAGGGTAACCCGTCAACTGCGGCTCGAAGACCGTTCCGCCGTTGGCGGGGCGAAGCCACCAGCGGCGCTGCGACTGCTGGCCCGCGAGTTCAGAGTGCCTCGTCGAGTCGAGGTTGTCGTGGTTGACGATCGTGTGGTCGAAGGCCGTGTGGGTCCGGTAGTAGCACCACGTGCGGATCTTCCGCACCAGGTAGAGCAAGAGCACGAGCACGAACAGACCCGCCAGTGCGAACCCAAACAACCTGCCCAACGCCTCGGTGCCAAAGGGTGTGGCTTTGTTCAAGTCGCTGGCTGACCCTCGCGATGGGTCATCAGTGGGCCTGACAGTCACGCAACGCGGCCCGGTCCATTTCGACTTGCACGCACAACGCCCGCTCTCGCAAGACCCCGTCGTGGTCGCGCCTAACGCGGTACAGTCAGCATCCGTCGTGCAGTAGCCCTTGCCATGCACTCGCGTGGCGATGTTGTTGGCGTCCTCGTAACTTTCAATGTGGTCGTTGATCCACTGTCTCGTCGGGTGCGACGCTGGGTCACAGCCGACGCTCATCGTCGACGTCGGCGCCATATCCTGGTATACGCGCACATAGTCGATCTTCAAGCTCATGGGGAACTGGCTGCAAATCAGCTCGTTCAAGCCAACCTTTTTCGGATCGTTCACATTTCGATTGTCTTCACACGCACGGCCAGCATTAGGAGGGCTCGCACTCCACGACGACGACAGCGCCACGTTCATGATAATGTACATGGGCTCTTCTGGTAGGATCTTGCTTGGGTTGGTCTGTTCTGAATCCTGCGGTGGTGTGGTGATGGCCGCGGCAGGAATCTCGTAAATGGGCTGGCGCTCGAGCATCCAGCGGATATAGCCGTCTTGGCCCGGGACCCACTCGACCTGGTACGCGAGAAAGTCGGTGTACATGGCCAAATGGATCGGCCAGTTGGCTGACACAGAATCCACACGATACTTGAAGTCTTCTGCTGGCTGCACCGAGTCCGCCGGTCTTCGTCTCTGGCTCGCGCACTCGGCGTCGGCGCTCGCAGCACCACACAATAGTGCACCGTCGTACGTGTTCATCTGCGCAAAGCACGAGCCGTCGACGTTGACCCCCCAGTTCTTGTTGGCGGGGCTGCTGCTTCCGATGATTGCACTGAGATCCGAGTTCACGTCAAAGGAAGCCGGACAGCTCTTGAGGTCGCATGTGTTGTTACTCACTCCCGCGGCAAGCGACGCCTGGACCATGGCGACGCTCTGCCCGGCGTCGGTCTCTTTCTTGGCGCAGAACGGATTGAACGCGTACCGGAGACCTTGGTACCAACTCTTATGACCTCGGGCCGCGTAGGTCTCAGTTGGGATACCAACAGTGTTGGCACCGGGCGTTTGGCACGTGGACCCGTAGATACAATCCGGCGATTCGCCTGAAAACCGTCGAAAATCCGGCGGCATCCCTGGACCGATCTGGAGCGACGAAACGACATCCAGACCGCCTCCTGCAAACACATCAATCTCAGGCGCGCCTCGGCCTTGGCTCGGGTTTAGTCCCGAACCTGGACTCGCATTACACGCGCTGATCCGCTGGTTCTTAGGGTCGAATACGCTCGGTTCACACTTGTTGTACGAGAAAGGCCACATCCGCTTGGTCGATTCGGTAAATAGCGCTCGCCCGAGGTTGCCCATGAGCCACACACCAGGCCACGTCGGGTAGAATGCTGTCGAGTTGACCCGTGCGACCGCTCCATTGGCGAGGTCCGGGTTCTGTGACGTTGCACCCACGGCGCCAGGCAGCTTGGCGCGCACTTCGATCATCCCACCTTGAAAGCAAAACTTGTTCCAGCTCTGAACCATCGCCGACTGGTAATACAGCGTCACGTTCTGGAACGCTGGCGGCGTCGAAAACGGGTTATACACGCTGACAGTCCGCGGGGTGGTGGTGGCCTCGAGCTTGAGATAGCACACTGTGTCGCCGCCCTCGCACTCGGTGGTCGCGAGCTGGTTCGAGTAATACTCCAACGCGGCGTTCACGCCGTTCGGAGACTCAATCGCCGTCCACAAGTGGTCGTCGCCGGGCGCGAACGTGCGCCCGGGCGTGTCGAATTCGTCGCTCATGACGAGCTGCCAGTTGCCGCCGCGCGACGACGTGTACGCAAATGCCTCGCCCGGGGTCTTCGGGTCGACCCACTCGCGCGCGCCCGACGTGGCCTTGATGTCGGTGTACGCCGCGGTGGCGCCCTGGGGCCGCAGATATAGCAGCAGCGCCGACAGCGCGGTCATCCCTCGTGCAGTCATGTTGTGATGAGGACTTGATGCTGTAATGGTGGATGTGTGACTGGAGAGCTCCAGAGAAACGTAACCGTGCTCGAGGGGGTACAGGCCCGGCTATGTACTGATGTGGGTGCAATGGGTGCCAAAAACAAGTGACTGGACAATGTATATAGCTTGATAGAGTACATTGGTTGAAGGTGAGCGTTGGATGTTGTGATTGCCACTGATATAGTTTAAACTTAGCTTAAATTTTCGTGATTTTCGCAGCTGACGTCCTGACCTAAAACAGACAGAGAGCGAAACTGGTGTTGAGAAAAAAAATGGTTTTCAAAATTTAGAAAAAACGCAACTCTACAAAAAAACCCCTCATGGAACTTGATTGAGTTCTCACAGGCACAAACTCATTTACAGCACCGGTCTCACCCACGCCTTATACGAAATTGGTCGCGTAGTTGTGGTTCCTCGCCCCGCCTCCTTGTCGGCTGCGGCCTCCACCATACTGATTGCCTTCCGGATGAGGGTGCTGAGGCATGCCTCGTGGGGCTCGTTGCTGTGGGACCGGAGCTCCTTGATTGTTGCTGGCTGGCTTGGGCGGGTTCCAGTTGGCATCGTTGGCCGAGCTCATGGACAAGGTCGACTTAGGCTGCATCTGCGCGTTGCGCTTGAACTTGTTGTCGCTCTCACGGGCCCACCTGATCGAGTAAAACACCGCAATCATCGTGAACAGAAGCGACAGGCCGGCGACACTCAGTGCGGCCGACCACGGCGGACCGAACGAGCCGTTAAACATCATCTGAAGCGCACTGTCCGAGTCGGTCATGTTGCCGGACGAGGCAAAGGTCGAGGTGCATCGTGGGCCCGTCCAGGAGTCACTTGCACACTCGCAGCGGCCCTTGACACACGTACCAGTCTGGACTTTGGCCAACTTCAGGTCGCCGATGGTGCAGTCCTCGTTCGTGGTGCACAGGCCCTTGCCGTGGACTTCCACGATCGGGTTGTCATTGTCAAAGTAGTCTTCAATGTGGTCCTGAATCCACTGCCTGGTCGGGTGGGTCGGAGGGTCGCACGTGACCGTCATCTTGGAACCAGGCGACGTGTCCTGATACAGGCGAATGTAGTCGATCTTCAAGTACATTGGGAACGAGTCACAGATCCGGTTGGTCTGGGGGTCTTTCCCGTCTCCTCGACAGGCATTGCCAGCGTTTGGCGGCTTCGCACCCCACGACGACGAGAGTGCGACGTTGAAGATGATGTACATGGGCTCCTCCAGCATGAGCTTCTTCGGGTTGGACATCTTGGTGTCTTGTGGTGGGTTTTCGATGGAGGTGGCCGGGATCTCGAAGATCGGGTTGCCCGCAAGCATCCAGCGCACGTAGCCTTCCCGGCCTGTCACCCACTCGATCTGGTACACCAAAAAGTCCAGGTACGCGCCGACGTGGACGTGCCAGTTGGACGAGATGGCGTCCATTTGGTACGCGAACGCGGTTACCTTGTCGCTCATCGGGAGGCCGTCGTCCCCGCACAGTTTGTTCTTGTTGCCTGGACTGCACAGCAGCGCACCGTTGTAGCCGTTCATCACCGGGTAGCACGTGCCGTTGGTGTTGACGCTCCACTGGTCCGGACCTACGCCGTCGACGAGGCCAAGGTCGGCATTGGCATCTTTTGAAGCCGAACAGGTTTCCAGCGTACACGAGTTGACGGTTACACCGGCTTCGATACTTGCTTTGACCGTAGCGTACTTTTGAGCCAGCGTCGGGTCGCTGCGGCAGAAATTATTGGCGGCGTACCGCAGCCCTTGGTACCACGACTTGTGGCCGCGCTTCTGCTTGTACCAGGCGGCCGGCACGTCCGGCGAGTTGCCACCCTTGGTGGCACACGAGTACGAGTAGACGCAATAAATACTAGGATCGTCGGTGGGCGCCATCACGCGAAAGTCGGTGGCCATGCCGGGGCCGACCTGGATCGACGACGAGATGTCGGTGCCGCCGCCTTCCAGCAGATCAATCTCCGGGGCGCCTCGGCCTTGGTTCGGGTTCAACCCGTGGCCCGGGTTGGCGTCACAGGCGGAAATGCGCTGGTTCGACGGCTCAAACACGTCCGGCTCGCACCGGTCGTACGAGAACGGCCACATGCGGTTGGTCGAGGCACTGAAGATCGCGCGCCCTAGATTCCCCAAGAACCAGATCCCGGGCCACGTCGGGTAGTACCCAATCTCCTTGGTTCTGCCGGTCGGCCCACCGGCCAGGTCCGGGTTCTGTGACTCGGGGCCAACCGCGCCAGGCAGCTTGGCGCTCACTTCGAGCATGCCGCCCTGGAAGCAAAACTTGTTCCAGCTCTGGACCATCCCCGCGCGGTAGTAGAACGTCACGGTCTTGTACCCGGGCGGGTTCTGGTAGTCGTTCCAGAGCCTGAGCGTGGTCGGGTCCTCCATGATCTCGATCTGGAAGTAGCACAGGTCCTCGCTGTCGCACACGGTCGTGGTCATGTTGTGCGAGTAGATCTCGAGCGCGGCGTTGACGCCGTCGGGCTTTTCGATCGAGGTCCACATGTGGTCGTCGCCCGGGCGGAATGACCGGTTGGGCGTGTTGAACTCGTCGCTCATGACCAATTCCCATCGGTCACCGCGGGAGCTCACATATGATTGACGGTCCGCAGGAGTGGCCGGGTCCACCCAGGGCAGGATCTTGGACTTGGTCGGCAGCTCGCCGCTGAGCGCCACGCGGGCCATCGTGGCTGCGAGCGCCAGCGACAAGAGTCTCGTCATAAGCGCCATGATGGTGGTCGGCGGCTTTTCTCTATGGTGAGGGAGTCCACTATGTGGTGGGCGCCACAGTCGCTCTCCCCTTTCCCTGCAGCATCCTAAAGGGAGATGTGACCCAGGAACTGGTCCACAGTCCTCAGAGTCTGGTGCCCAGTTGAATTTACACCCACAAAAAATTGTGCCGCGATGTAACCTTTGGGCTAAGTTCACTTTTTTCTGACTTGGCGAACAAGCCAGATGGCGACCAAAGTGCAATGATGGGCGAGAAGCCAGTCCATTTCTAGGGAAAAGAAAGTTCCAGAAGCACAGAACCATAACTGGGCTCTGGGCTTGTGAAACTTTTATTTGGTGAATATGAAACACAATACGAGATTTATGATGTGGTTGGTGGTTTCGGTTTTAACCAGTTTTAAAAACTGGATATTTCGTCCAGTCCCTGTTTTTTTTTTTGCTGGAGACTGTGTGGACCGTCCACTGGACGCTTCAGAGTTCCATTGGATGAACCGGTTTTTGTGCCATTGCGTCTGTTCAGACACGGATTTTTGGTGAAAGAGTTCAGACTCGAACCTACTGATTGGAGTGATAGTCTCGGGAATTACTGTTCAGGACGCTCTTTTGATTGGCCAACGTCTACTATTAGAATAGTCACACAACTTATTGGCTCCTTGGCCATGGGATTTGCCGCCACCGCAAATTCACGCAACCCGAAATGGCTACAGTTGCCGCCCAACTGCTGGCTCCATCTTGGTGCGCAATTGCGCCTCTTCTGCTTGAACTCGCAGTACTTGAACGTGATCCACCAAGTCATGGGGTCTTCGGCCCAGCAGCCACGAGAGGTGACACGGAGCAGCTGTTGACGGCCCCTTCCTGAGCTCTAGAAGCGTCAGCGGAGTCCAGTACACTACACAACGCGAGTTCGATCAGCGGAAATTAAGTGAGTCTCTGGCGCGAGCTGGTCGGCGGTGGCATCCATGCCCTGGATGTTGTACTTTTTCACAAGATGCTCAAAGTAGTCGATCACGTGGTGGTTGTAGCGGCGCTTCTGAGCGTACTCGCCGGCCATGAACGAGCGCTTGA
>JAADWZ010000504.1:0-22765 GCA_023336445.1 Pythium dissimile
GCTAGAGGTGTCAGAAAAGTTACCACAGGGATAACTGGCTTGTGGCAGCCAAGCGTCCATAGCGACGTTGCTTTTTGATTCTTCGATGTCGGCTCTTCCTATCATTGCGAAGTAGAACTCGCCAATTGTTGGATTGTTCAACCACTAATAGGGAACGTGAGCTGGGTCTGATAATGTGAGCATAAAACATCCATTGCTGAGATTTTAGAACACGATGCAATGTAGTGGTTTGCATATGAAGCTCCTAATGTCGGGTTTGATAAACATGGCAGTCGAAAGCCTCTGTTGCACCCCACTTTGCGCGAGGTTCAAGTTCTTGGCCCTCCAAATTGGAAGGATGACCTGCGCATGGCAAGCAAGTGTCGTGTGGGCACTTTGGATAGTTGGATGTGACTCAAATCGCTTCAATTTGAAACGCCTCCAAGACTCGTTCCAATTCGGGAGATGAAGAATCGATTCGATTGAATATGAAACTGTGTGGATCTCTCCACACTCGATGCACCCTGGGCTTGCTAGACTGCAGGGACTGATGATCTCCTCTTCTTTGCTCACGGCACTGTTCGTGACTGGGCAGTTGCATTTCCTTCTTACTGTACGCGAGGCTGGGCGAAATAGAATGGATTGGCAAAAGAGAGCAGGTCGAGCAACACTGATGCCACGGCATTGCCACCCAAAACTGATCTGATTATGTCGGAGGTGCATTTTAATAAACGTGTTTTGCGACTTGTAAACGCAGAGCGCCATTGACTTGAAGCCACATCTTGTCCTATCGCTTGAAACGTTCCTCTTCATCATCCCACCTGTGTGCAAAACAAGGTCCAAATTAAATGAACAGCTACATTTAAAGGTGAACCAAAACATGGAACAGATTTAGACAGTGGATACCGGGTCAAGCTTCCTGCTGCTGGGGATCGCCCACGCATCTGGTTCGCGTCTGCATCTATGCGCTTGCTTGCTCAACATGATAGCAGTCACGTCCACAAAGGCTCTGGAGAGTGGCTCCCGCCTCAGCGACTGAGCGCTCCACCAAGGCGCGTTGCCTCCTCTAGTGCAGATGCCTCATTTTGGCTTACGCGACGTTGAGTTCAAGCGCGCGTTCTCTGCTGCTTTCCTACACCCGAATCATGCGCGCGCCGTCCTCGCTCTTCCTCGCCCTTGGCGGCCTGGTCGCCTCGAGTGCTCACGCCGAGGAGATCACCAAAACCTTCTCCACCAAGATCCTCATCGACCAGCGCGCGGGCTCGTGGGCGCGCTGCACGATGGTCGCGCCTGTGGCCGAGACGCAACTCCACCGACTGATCGAAACGCCCGCCGACATCATCGAGCAGCGCTCCGTGCGCCAGAACCGCGTTGACCTCGAAGAGTTTGCCTCGCTTCCAGCCGAGTCCAAGGACCAAGTGTGGATCGAGCTCTTTGGCGCCAGCGCGGAGACCGTGGGCGCAGCCGTCGCCAAGCGCTGCCCCGGTGGGCTCGTGTCGGCTGGACCGTCCGAGCCAGCCACTCGCTCGCTGCAGACCACGTCGCCCACCATCAAGAAACTTGTGGACTCGGGCGACCCGAGCAATCGCATCGACGTTGTGTTCATGGGCGACGGCTACACCTCTTCCGAGAGCGCCAAGCTCTTCAGCGACATGCAACGCCTCACCGACGACATGTTTGGCGGAGAGACGTTCGCGCAGTACCTGCCGCTTTTCAACGTCTGGGCTGTGCACCAGCCGTCCAGTGTCTCGGGTATTGGCGTGAACGGCGTGCCCAAGAACACGGCCTTTGGTCTCTACCGCGACGGCACGGAGCTGCGTGGCGTGTATACCAACAAGCCGTCCGAGGCGCGTCGCGTGTGCGCGCTCGTGGGCACCAACGCGTGCGACTTCCCGTCGCTGATCGCCAACGACGACTACTATGGCGGACTCGGTGGCGAGTTTGTCATCGCGACGCGCAGTCCGACGTCGGGCACGATCGTGCTGCGCCACGAGATGGGCCACAACTTTGGTGTCGTGGGCGAAGAGTACGACGGTGGCGCCGTGTACCGAGGTGCGAACTCGGCGTCGTCGCTCTCAACCGTCAGCTGGAAGCACTGGCTCACGAACCCAAACAACATCCGTGAAGAGAAGGCTGCGCTGACCTATACCAACCACATGTGGTACGATCTCAAGAGCGGTCCGTTTAAAATCTCGTTCACGGCTAGCGGCAGCTACAAGCGCTGGATGGGACTCTTCACGATCTCGGGCGCGGAGAAGGATTCGTCCATCACCATCACGCTGGACGGGAAGCCCCTCGCGTGGAAGTCCAAGGGTGTCAAAGATCGCTCGTTCTACACGTATCAGAACACCACGGGTGGCTTCACGGCCGGCAAGCACGAGATCGTTGTCACGGGCAATGGTCCGTTCGACGGCTCCATCATCCAGCAACTCTGCTCGTTCGACCTGAATGAGTACGGCGATGAGTCGACTTTCCTCATGGACAACACTGACACCATCGCCGCGTACCCGACGTGGGACCAGAGCAACAGGAAGACGTACCGCCCCAACAACGAGCGCTGCCTCATGCGCAACATGGAGTCGACCAAGTTCTGCTCCGTGTGCCAGGAGAACATGTGGCTCAAGTTCTTTGCCCGCGTCAAGACAATCGACAGCGTGGCGGTGGACGCGACAACCAAGGTCGCGACCGTTAAGGCCATCCCGCTCGCGCAGTTGCGTCCGGCCAGCGACCCGTTCAAGGCCAAGTTTCCGACGCTCGCTGCGCAGGAAAAGTACACCGTCACGTGGCTCAAGGGCGGCGTGGAACAGACGCAGTTCCGCGACCAGTTTGTCGCGAATCTGGGCAGCGCGACGGGCGGCGCCTCGGGCTCGTGGACGGTGCGCGTCAAGTTCTCCACGCCCGCCGTGCGCCTCGACTCGAGGAATCTGCTCCAGGCCGAGAAGTCCTTCACCGTTTGAGTGGATAGATACACTGTACTGCATCATTCTAAAGCGCTTTGCAGCAAATGTAGCCAATCAATGCCACTATTCAATTGCATATCCTTGTTTGAATGACCTGATGCTGTGCTTGTCGATGGTTGGCTCATATTATCAGATTTTCAGCAGGTCTGATGATTGGCACGCGCCACCACCACAAGAATTCGACGCCGTCCGCCATTAACCCAACCGCTGCCGCTGCCGCCTCCGCAGCGACCGTCGCCAGCATTCTTCGCACCGCTCGCTCTACGTTGCACGTTTCCTCCGCGCTCCTACCGCGCCGTGGATCGCTGGCTAGAGCTCTTCAGACCATGGCGCGACTTGTCAAACCGGACGCCGCTGGCTTCGCCCACGCCGGCGAGGAGCTGCGAGCTGGGCGCCTGATCGCGTTCCCGACTGAGACCGTCTATGGACTAGGCGCCAATGCGCTCAACCCAGATGCCGTGCTGTCCATCTTCCAGGCCAAGGGTCGTCCGCTCACGGACCCGCTGATCGTGCACGTGCCGTCGATGGAGGAAGCGCTTGCGCTGGTCGACCTCACGCCCAAGGGTCGCCTCGTGTTCGAGACGCTGGGCCGCGCGTTCTGGCCCGGGCCGCTCACACTCATCGCC
The DNA here is from genome assembly GCA_023336445.1 of Pythium dissimile. Classification (NCBI taxonomy): domain Eukaryota; phylum Oomycota; class Peronosporomycetes; order Pythiales; family Pythiaceae; genus Pythium; species Pythium dissimile. The sequence continues at coordinate 3,566 of JAADWZ010000504.1, forward strand.
AAGGCCGTACCGGCACTGCCTCTCACGGTGTCGGCCCACACGGGCTTTGTGGGTATCCGCATCCCCAAGCACCCGGTGGCGCTGGCGCTGCTGCGAGAAGCCAAGGTTCCCGTCGCGGCGCCCAGCGCCAACCGCTTCGGCCACGTCTCGCCCACCTCTGCGCAGCACGTGATGGACGATCTGGGCGCGCACGGCCACATTGGCATCATCGACGACGCCGACGTGGCCACGTGCGAGGTCGGCATCGAATCGACGGTCGTCAAGATTGTGCCCGAAGAGGACAAGCTCATCGTATTCCGCCGCGGCGGCGTCTCCGAGACGGCGCTTGGTGAGGTGCTCAAGCAGTACACGGCAGCGCTGGGCGGCGACTACACCATCACAGCGATCAAGCGCGAAGTGGCGTACAATTCGAGCGAGGCGCAGCAAGCGCCCGGGCAGCAGCTCACCCACTATGCGCCGGACGTGGACACGTATCTCTTCCAGGAGGATGCGGTCGAGGCGTTTGACGTGGACAGCGATACGACGGTCCAGAACTGGGTCGTGCTCGACTTTGCTGGGCGACTAGCGGCGCTCAAGCCGCGCGTCATGGCCTACACCGACCTGTCGCCGTCGGGCGACGTGATGGAGGCGTCGCAGAACATTTTCGACTTCCTGCGGTGGGCCGAGCACGTAGACGGCGTGGAGCGCGTGGTGGTACGCGACGTGCTGGCGATCGACCATGAGCACGCGCCCGCGCTCCACGACCGCATGTTCCGCGCCGCCTCGGGCAAAGTCCGCGCCCTGCGCTGGTAGGGAACAGGTGATGGTTTGCGTTTGATTATACCCTTAAATAGAATTGAATATGTGACGAAGAGATCGCGAGCAAACACAGCGTACAAAAACGAAAAAAATACTTAGAACTGTGGACGTGAGTCTACGGACCAACTAGCATTAGGACAGGCGAGCCCTCCTCCTTGTATCAGTGGACTACGAGTCGAGATCTTGCACGAACATGAGCGACTGCGGCGCGAGTCCCTAATCGTCAGAAAGGAACAGAGTCATGAGCATCCCCGCAAACAACACAGAGCTGCTCGGTAGCGAGTGGAGAGGGTTGGAGGGACGTACCGCATCCTGGAGCGTGACGTCGATCAGCTCCGGGCCGTAAATTTTCTTCGGGTAGTTGGTCGCGAGCTCGTAGTTCTTGATGGCGATCGAGCGGTCGTGGAACTCTACGTCGATAAAATCGCGCACGGTTTGAAGTGTGTCGTGCGCATAGAAGATCCGTTCGAGACGTGTGCCGTTGTGGAGGTGGAACTTGAGCACCGCCGTCTTGTAGGTGGTGCCAGAAGGCGGCACGCGCGACGATGGCGCATCGTGAAGGCGCGCGCGCTTGTCCTCGATGGTCTGCTTCAACGCCACCTCTGCCGCGCGCCTCTCTTCTTCCAGACGGAGCGCTTCTTCTTCGGCGCGCTGCTGCTCCTCCAGCGCTCGCTGCTCGGCGAGACGCAGCTCCTCTTCTCGTCGGCGATCCGCTTCCAGCGACTCCTGGTACTCTCGATCCTGCTGTTCACGCAGAAGCTGCGCCTCAGATCTAGAAGCAAAGAAAGCACCAAATCCAAATTGTCAAACACTGGTCGCGGGTGGAAGCCAGATGCACAGCTTCTCCTCACCTCTGCTGGTCTAGGTGTCGCGCCGTCGCGAGGATCGTGTTGTTCCGTCCGACTGCCGTATTGAGTGCGCGGATCAAGAGCCCCGGGGGGACATCCACTGCCAAAGTGACCACGGTAAGACGCATCAGAATCCGAATATGGAAGAATACAAACAGAGCTGCGCACCGGTGATCTTCTCCACCACGTTCACGCCGCGCGAGACGCATGTGAGCAGCGCAATAAACGGGAACTTGGCGCACCCGAGCGAGAGACTGACCCCGAACCCTTCGACCTGCTGCACGCAGCCAGCCCACGCGACGATGCTGTCGCTATCGTTGATGTAGTTGGTGAACTGCTCCGTGCACACGGTCTGCTTGGCGAACCGCAGCGCGTCGTCGTGGATGTTCGAGTGGAGAAATACCAATAGAAACTTGGACATGGTGCGCGCTGTGGACACGGCGTCGCGGAACGACGTGAGCTCGAAGCGCGGACAATGCGGCGGAAAGCGGCGCTGCAGCGAGTCGGCAAAGAGCCGTGCCGCCACCTGTGGGTCTTCGGGTTCGGCTTCGCCAAGGATCAGACTCAGCGGCGAAAAGAGCAGCTCCATGAAGCCCTTCTGGCGCGGAGCACGGCGCGTTGCGGGGCCGGTGTCGCTCGTGGAGGCCGTGGATGACGGCGCGCGATCCGACCGCGCGTCGGTGGGTTCTTGGTCGTCGTTGTTGTCGGCCTGTGGCGCCGGTTCGCCAGCGTTCCGCGCGCCGTTCACGAGGCGCCTGCGCAGCCCCTCAACCTCGGCGTTGGCGTCCAGCGCGTCGTGGTTAGCGTCCTGCGCGATCATGGCGGCGGCTGTCATTTCTAGAGATTTTTGTCGAGCTCTTCACTTTTGTGCTACGTAGCCTACTCGGCAAACTCCTCACTCTCTTCTGAGTGACCCAAATAGAAGACAGAGAATTGACTATGGTGTGGTCCACGTGAGAATGGGAGTAGAAGGTGGAGAACTGACATGGCTACATTGCTCATCCTCCATGTGGGGAAGAGTAGAAATGGCACTATTGGCACCAAAGCATGGGAGCTGGGACCCCCAAGTACACTAACATCTATCATAATGGTACTCGTCGTGTGTGGATTGGAGAGTGAGTCTAAATCCTCTGCATTCTAGAGCAAACCCCAAACGCCTCCAAGACTTGATCCGATCGGCCACGATCGGACAGTGAAAAAGATGAGATGGCCGCACTGTGCGCGCGGGATGGAGCAATGTGTGTTGCTTTGCAGGACACGGGGTGAACAAAGAGGAGATCCACCAGTACGATCGCCAGTCTTGGCGCACTGGGAGCCTCTCCAGTGGAGACTCCTCCGGTCGCGCGACTCGCCAGTCCACCAATGTACAACGGGCCTTGATAGTAAGTCGGTACTCGACGCCGCCGAGTGGAAGGAAGCCTGGAGTGGCCTGCGACTGCGGACACTCACGGAACAGGCCACTGGAACTAGCAACCAAACAACGCCGGTCAGTCCCAGGCTGCTGCTGCGGTAGAGCAGCAGCCACGGTCAGAGAGTGTCGAGAGGCAAACAGCAGCAGTGTGGTCAGTGGTACGGCCAGCGGGGGGGAGGGCGTGCGATGGTGCTTGCTTCTTCAGGTGTGCTGACTTGGTTGGGAGTCTGCGACAAGGTGCTCAGTTCAATTCACAGCCAAAACGAATTGTTGATTGCAATTCATTTTTTCCAGTGTATCTATCCATCCGAGAACAAGTTAACTTGGTGTCTACCTAAGCGAATCGCACACCACAATCCAGGCAGAAGTTGCTTACGGCAGATTTGCTCTGATGGCGACGTCCACGTCCTCCTCCTCCGCCACCTCCTCTCCGCGGCTCTGCGTGGCGCTGTTGGACAAATGGGTCGCCACGACGCGTCGCCTGCTCTCGATCGAGCGCGAAGACGAAGTGCGCGGCGTGCAGGAAGAACTCGCGGCACTGGACGACGACGACAACCCCAACGTGCTCGGGCAGCTCACGCTGGCACAGTGGACCACGGGGCTCTTCGGGCGCACGCTCCTGCGACTCGCGCTCCCCTCTCAGCACCTCCAGCGCGCCAAGCCGCACGCGTTCACGGTGGGCGATCTCGTGCAGATCCGCGTCAAAGGGTCGCCACCGTCGGCGGCCGCCAGCTCGAGCTCGAGCTCGGGCTCCAGTTCGACAGCGCTGCCGACGGGTATCGTCGCCCGCGTGGAGGAGGCGGCCATCTCGATCGCGCTTGGTGACCGAGAGGAACTGGAGGAGGAACAGCTGCTATCGCAGAGCGGGGGCATCGCGATCGACCGGCTCGTGAACACGGCGACGTTCGTCAAAATTAATGCCGCACTCGACCAGCTCGCCAAATTTGACTATGGTCAAGCGCAGAATGTCGTTGACGTGTGAGTCTATGCGCGATCTCTTGAGTGCTTTTGCGTTTGATTCAGCTCTAATTTTGTGTGGTATCGTGAGACTAGCGTCTTCTCGGAGAAGCCGCCGTCGTGGCATACGCCACTGCCCACCATCGCGCCGTTCAACGCGGGGCTGAACGAGTCGCAGCTCGACGCCATTCGGTTTGCGCTGGCGTCGAAAGACCTCGCGCTCATCCACGGACCGCCGGGCACGGGCAAGACCACGACGGTCGTCGAGTTTATTCTGCAAGCGGTTAAGACGTTCCAGATGAAAGTGCTCGTGTGCGCGCCGTCCAACATCGCGGTGGACAACGTGCTGGAGAAGATGGCGGCAGCGGACGGCAAGCTCAAGCTCACGCGCGTCGGCCATCCAGCGAGGTTGCTGCCTCAAGTGCTCAAGTATTGCCTCGACGCCCGTATCCAAAGCGCGGACGGCACGGAGATCGTGAACGACATCCGCAAAGAGATGTTCCAGATGGAGAACCAACTCAAGAAGACGCGCGACAAGAGCGTGCGGTACCAGATCCGCCGCGACCTTAAGGCGAATCGCAAAGAAATTCGCCAGCGCGAGCAGAAAGTGGTCGTGGAGCTGCTTAAGCACAGTGACGTGGTTTTTGCGACCAACGTCGGTGCCGCGTCCAAGCTGCTCAAAGACACGACCTTCGATCTCGTGGTCATCGACGAGGCCGCGCAGGCATTGGAGGCCTCGTGCTGGATCCCGATCTTGAAGGCTAAGCGCTGCGTGCTCGCCGGTGACCACTTGCAGCTGCCGCCGACCATCAAGTCCAAGAAGGCGGCGTCGAGCGGCTTGGAGACCACGCTTTTTGATCGCGTGACGCGTTTTGAACACACGCAGCAGATTGTCAAGATGCTCAAGATCCAGTATCGAATGCATCAGGATATCAGCAACTGGAGCTCACGCGCCATGTACAAAGACGAGCTGCAGAGCTATGAGGGCGTGGCCACGCGGAAACTGCACCAGCTGCCGCACGTCGCGATCCATGAAGACGACGAGCTACTCAACGCAACGCTGCTACTGATCGATACGGCGGGGTGTGATCTGGAGGAAGATGCGGACAACGATGACGAAGGCGGTCGAGTCAACCGGATGCTCAAGCTCTCAAGGTCCAACACTGGCGAGGCTCACGTCGTCGCCAAGCACGTGCGAGCGCTACTTCAGTCAGGGCTACGTACTGACGAAGTGGCAGTGATCACGCCATACAGCAAGCAAGTTCAGCAACTTAAGTCCTTCCTACTCGACGAGTTCCCGACGCTCGAGATCCGGTCGGTCGATGGCTTCCAGGGCTGCGAGAAAGAGGCCGTGGTTATGAGTCTGGTGCGATCCAACGCAACGAAAGAGGTGGGGTTTCTAGCGGACGAGCGCCGCATGAACGTGGCGGTCACGCGCGCCAAGCGCCACGTCGCTCTCGTGTGTGACACGGACACGATTCGAGCCAACGCGTTTTTGAAGAAAATGGTCGACCACTTTGAGGAGATTGGCGAGTATCGCAGCGCGCAAGAATACTTGGATGAAGACGTCGTGCATGGACAGGGAGGTGCCGGTGCGCTGCAAGCTGGCGGTGCGAGTGTTTTAGTGTCCACAGCTGTGGAAAAATCTGCACCAGTAAAAATGGACGCGGCGACCGCAACGGCGAAAGGAGAGGGAAATGCAACCGCACACAGATCGTTAAAATCGACCAATGGACCAGCAAATGAGACGAAGCCGAAGCAACCCGTGACGGCAGAGATGACACTAGCTGCAACTGGAACTTTTTTAAAGGTTGAGTCGATGCCTAGCGCCACTCCAGATTCAGCATTAGAAGGACGAGCCACTCAGGAGGAAGGCGCATATGACGGCGAAGTGAACAAGGAGAACGACGACGACGACCAGCCGCCGGCACTCCCAACGGAGACGAAGCGACTCATATTTGACTTGTTGAACGAATCTTCGTCTTCGGAGGAATTTGACCAGGAAGAAAAACAAAGCCAGCCCGACCATGAGATATCACAGACTCCCGATGCGCTGACTAGCGCTGCCTCATTGCTGCGCGATCTGCACATGAGTCGTGTTGCGCGGAATCCGCCGACAGCGCCCCCCACGGGGGCCGGAGGCAAGAAGAACAAGAAGAAAAAGGCCAAAAGCAAGTCGAACGGCGGCTCAGCTGCCAACGGCGGCGTGGTCGCGGTCGTCGATCGCAAGGACGACGAAGACGATCTCGAGTTTCTGACCCGCCAGGCCGACCAGAGCAACCGCTGCTGCTTCCAAGGAACCGTGGTGAGTGCGCGCTGCAAGAAGAGCACGACGATCATGGGCACGGTCTGTAAATTCTGCAAACTCAAATTCTGCTACGACCACGCGCAGCCCGAGATCCACGGCTGCGGCGACGCCGTGCGCCAGTTTGAGCGGCAGCAGTTCCAGGCCAAAGCGACGTCGTCGACGGACGCGAAGAAGCTGAGCGCCGACAAGCGCAAGCTGCTGCAGAAGAAGCTGGGCGACAAAGTCAACGAGCAGTCGTCGACGCGGCAGATAAAGGCGAAACCCAAGACCAAGAAATAGGGTTGGATGTTGTGAAGACTAAGATTATGGTTGGGTCTAACTAAAACAGAGGCCGCTTCACATGGTACTCAGCAACTTCTCCACGGCTGCGTTCTCGTCGCCGTCGCACTCGCGCAGCGCCTGCTTGGCCTGCTCGGCGGGGAACCCCATGTCCACGAGGCGCGACACGGCCTCCGAGTCGTCCGGCCCGCGCTCGTTCGCGTAGCTCTCGGTCCAGAACCGCGCCGTGTTCGCAAAGAGCTCGGGGTTTTCCATGTACATCTTGGCGACCTCGGCGTCCTGCGGGTCTTTCGGCTCGGCTGCCGAGAGCAGAGCCTGGATCGAGAGTAGCGCCGTCTTGATGGTCAGCGCCGGCGACCACTGGTCCTTGAGGATGTCCTTTCCACACACAATCGAGATTAGAGGCATGGTCTCACAATGCTGGATACACGACGATGCAGCGCACCAAACAGATCGCGCCGGTCTGTGAGGAGATGTTCGGGTGCCAGATTTTGGTCTCAAAGCGCATCTTGGGCGGTTCGAACGGGTACCTGTCCACCAGAACAGAAAGCCCCGGTCAGTCCAGTTGGAGACTACGCACGTGGGGAACAAACGGCCTACTGCGGCGGGATGCTGATCTCGATCGTGAACACTCCGCCTTCGTACGGCGTCCCCTCGGGCCCGTGGATCGTGCCCTGCAGGCAGTCAGCGCTGCCGGCGCGTGCCTCGGCGTGGACGCCCGACAGATGCGTGTCGCGCTGGCACTCCTCCAACTCTTTGCGTACACGGCCGCCTGGAACAAATCCAAAACAACCAAAACACAGAATGGTTCCGCAGCGCGTCAGCTACATGATGCGAATGGGAAGTCCATGTACACTTGACGGGTACGCACGCGGAACACTCATGATGGCGCTGGGGTACTGGCGTGCTTCCGTCGGTCAGAGCCGTTCCGGTTTTTTTTCTGTTGATGTGGCCCCGATATGGATTGCATGTCAGCGAGGTTAACTTATGCGAGCCTGTGTTGGAGAGATCGAAATCTTAACGCGCACTTAAGGCGCACTTGGCCAACTCAGACAGTTCAACCATCTTGTGCGTAATAAGGTTCGCTTCCCAGTTGTGCAGACTGGAAGAATGGTGACCGCCGCGTGGCAGCCAAATGCGCTGCTGGTGCTGGTCGTCAAGCTCACGCTGGTCTTTGGCGCGGCACTGAGCGCGACACTCTGGCTATGTACACAACTGCTGCAACAAGTGCGCGAGAGTGACGCTCGCGCGGGCTTCTCCACGTCCAAGTTGGACGCGCTCGCCGTCAAGAGCTTCTCGTCGCTCGCGGAGCTCCAGCGCTCGCATGAGACGTTTCTCCACATCTTTGCGGTCGACTACTCGCTCGCGTTGCTCTGCTTTGCGTGCATCTACGTGATGAAGCAGGTGGGTGCGGGTATTCGATCAGAATCTTATCTTTCCTTGTGCCGAACACTAACAATTGAGGTGTGAATCGTAGACCTTTGCGATACCAGGGTCGGCGCTGCTGAACCTATTTGCTGGCGCCGTACTACCTCTCCACGTCGCGTTCCCACTCGTCGCGACACTCACAGCGTGCGGCGCGTCGCTTTGTTTCCTTCTCTCGCGGTTCCTCGCGTCCGAAGAGATCGTGGCCGGCGTCTGCGACCGCGTGCTGCCCAACAAGCTGCAGCAGCTTCGCCAGCAGATCGACACGGCCAAGAAGGAAGGCCAGCTGCTCTTCGTGCTGCTCTTCTTCCGCGTGTTCCCGTTCACGCCGAATTGGTTCCTCAATCTCGCAAGCCCGTGGCTGCAAGTGCCGATCTACATGTTCACACCGTCGGTACTGTTTGGGCTCATGCCGTACAACTTCATCACCGTCCAGGCCGGCGCCATGCTCTCGACACTCAAGTCCACGAGCGACATGCTCGACCCTAAAACCATCGGCTCGCTTGTGCTGCTCGCTCTAGGCATGCTCGTGCCCATGGTCATCAAACGTAGAAAGGCCAAGACTCAGTAAATGATGGAATCAAAACAGATGCGTTTTATTCGTGTAAATACTCGAAACTTTCGTGGAGCTGTCACTACCTCTATTCGGTCGTGGCGCCGCAGACCTTGTTGAGGATTCCTTTGAGGATCTTGCGGCCGTAGGGGATGTAGCTGGCCGAGTACCAGACAGCGGCCACGAACTGAATGAACACGAGCAAGAGCACGACGCCTCCGAGGTCGGAGAACTGAAAGAGCAGGCGCTCAAGTGAGTCATCGACCCACCAGTTTCCAGCAAGCAGCGGAATTCAATTCGTACCGCGATTGCGAATGCGAGCACAACGACGATCATCGCGATGTAGATGAAGGCGGCGACGCGGCGTACGGGTTTCATCATGAGTTTGACCTGCTGCTTTGGACCCACGAGGAATCCAGAGCTGAGACGATCCAACCAAACGCGGTTAGCAAACCCACCTCTTCATGTATGTATTCCTGTCGAGCCAAAGCGTACAGTACCCGCAGAGCGCGATGATGTTGCCGATCGAGTACGTGATACCGAAGCGCGCGCCGCTGCCGTCCCCGGCGATCAGCGCGAACGTCGACTATGTAGACAAACCAACCACCAGAACACTCAATCCACTGAACCAACAATCCAACAGCCCAACGATCCGACGCACCCCGAAGCTGATGAGGTACCCGAGGCAGAAGCACGCAGCGAAGCCCCACAGCCGCTGCTTCTTGGTGAGCGACGGACAGGACGCCGGTAGCGAGTCAGTGTCGGCCGAAGCCTTGGGCGCCGCGCTTTTGCCGCCGCTGATGATCACTTTGATTTGGTCCATGGCGCGCGCGAGAGAGAGAGAGAGAGAGAGAAACGGCAACTGCTGCTGCTCGTGGTGGTGGTGGTGCTAGTACAACTGCAGAGGTGGGAGGTGGGTTTCACGTTTTGAGAAATGGAGGCCATTTTCGTCCGCTGCTCGGAAAATGTTCTTCTCAGTATCTCATACTCAGCTTCTCAGCTTCTCAGACAGACAGAATGAGGATCAACAAAGTTCTACGTACTGAGTTTGCTGCAACCACTTCGACTCGAAAAGTTCCAAAATCAATACATGTTGAAAATGAGGCCACGATCTCCAACTCCTAACTAGCGGCGGCGCGGCGCGTCCTTCTGTGTGGTAGTGCTCTTGCGCGCGTCCGACAGGAACTGGTCCAGACCGTACGGATCGTCGCTGTCGCTGTCCGATTGGCTGCGATCGCGGCGACTGCGCTTGCGGTCCCGCGCCGGCGAGCGAGAACGAGACCGAGAGCGCGACGGCGAGCGGCGCCGCGTAGCTGCTCGGCCGCGGTCGCGAGATCTGGAGCGCGACAGCGAGCGACGTCGCCCATTGCCACTGCTGGCCGCCAACGCCGGGGCTCTGGAACGTGGGGGCGTCCGCGAGCGTGAGCGCGATTTCGAGATTGAACGAGACCGCGACGGCGAGTGGCGGCCGCGACGACGATCGTCCTGTTTCTCGTCTCGCGACGGCTTGGCGTCGTCGTACGAGAATTGCACGGGCCCATCGCGGCCGCGGCCGACGGCCTCGGAGCCGCGAAACTGCTTGTCGGCTTTGAATCGCTTCTGGTGATCGCTCTTGAGGTGTTCATAGTCATTGTCGGCGTCGGCAAACGCGCTGTCGTCGGCCTTGGGGCGGTACACACTGGCCTTCCCTCGGTCCACCATCGGTTTCGAGTACACATTGTACTCATCTTCGCCGCCAAAGCCGGCACCGATCCCCTGCGACTGGTTAAATAGACGCGAATCGAACATGGCTTCACCCGCGAGCTTGCCCTTGCCTTGCAGCTGACCGAGCGCGATCTTTTCCGACACGTCGCGGTCTTCGTCGCGTGCCATTTTGCCTCGCTTGCCCAACTTCTCCATGCGCAGCTCCCGCTCGCGCTCCTTCTTGCGCTCCCGGCGGATGCGTTCGCGCTCACGTTGCGCTTCGTCATCGTCCGAGCCACTGGCGCCGCCGCCGCCGCCACCGCCACCGCCGCCACCGCCGCGTCGGCCTCGGCTACGACTCCGGCTCGGACTGCGACTGTAGCTACGGCCACGACTATTGCTTCGGCTACGGCTCCGACTGGGTCCGTACTTATTACGCGGCTCGCCGTCGTCGCCGCCGCGGATACCAGCGCGCTCCATTCGCGCCTTCTGCGCGATCTCGCGCAACTTGTTTTCCGTTTGCTCCTTCTGCTGCATCGCAAACTTCTTCTGCACCTGCGCGCGCATGTTGACTTCCTCTCGCGCCTTGCGCTCCGCGATCGCCAGCGCCTCTGCCAGCGACGCAAAGTTGTCGTTGACCGTCGGCTGCTGGAGCCCGCGGCCGTCGGCGGCGAGACGCTTGTCCAGCGCGATCGTGAAGCCTTTCGAGTTCTTCCAGTTGGAGATCACCGGGGGGATCTTCCAAGACTGCTGGTCCTTGACCGTGAGCTTGCGCGGCGGCGAGTGGAGCACGGGTACGGGCGGCGACGGCGGTCCGCGCACCGCCTTCTTGTGCTGGAACTTGGGCGGCTCCATCGGGTCCTTCGCGACCTCGACCATGCGGATGATGCGCTGCTGGCTCTGCGCGCCCATCTTCCCTTGGTCGTGCGGCGTGTAGCGGATGTACGTCGAGGTTTCCTTGGCGGTTTTCTGCCGTGTCACGTTCGTGGGCAGCGCCGCTGAGATCTTCCCCTGCACGAGCTGCTGCAGCGCGTCGCGCGTGCGGTTCGCCGTCTCCATTTCCTCATCTTTGGACGGCAGCGCCAGCGGCTTGGCGTCCTTCTCGACAATGTCGCTAAACTTGGTGTACACCTTGGCCTTGTCGCGGTGGTGCTGTGTCACCACGGCGTCGTAGCTCACGTGGCCGTCGTCGCCGCGCACCTGCAGCGCCAATGTGTTGGTCGAGCTGCCTCCTCCTCCACCGCCACCTTTCTTGCCCATGTTGAGCGGAAACTGCGCCAAGTGGATCTCTGGGAACGCGCCGCCGTCGCCAAAGTCCGTGAGCGCGCGCGGCACAAACTTGGCGGCGACGCGGCGCGGGTACGCGGGGGTCTGCGCGGTCGCGAGCGCCGTGGGGACGGCGGCAGCAGACGAGACGGACGCATCGGCGGTGGCGCTGTCGTCCTGGAAGGTCGTGTAGGCGTGCACGGGCGCGGGGAAGAGCGAGCTCATGGCGCGCTTGGTGGAGCTGGAGCTGTTCGCAATGGCTGTTCAGGGGGGAACGAACCAAGAGAGCTTGGGTGGGAGTGGTGGTTGCCAACTGATAGTAGTGTTAGGAACCTTGCGAACATACCTTCAATTGAGACAAACAGGTTGGAATGATCCCTGAAATGGAATCGAATGGATTTTAGATCAAGGTAGGTACTGAGCAAACCACAAAACAAGGTGATATCAGTGGCGAATCCTTCAACGGGGCAATCTCGAACTGCCAACGAGCAGCTCCCAACGACAATCCGAGCTACGTAGAATCCCATGGCGCTCGCGCTGCGGTTCGCCGAGGAAGGAGAGTTCAGGTGTGTTGAAGCGCCGGAGGCCCACTGGGTGTTCTACGGAATGCCCTTTCTTTGTTTCTTCCGCTCACGCCTTATGCGGGTGTATGCGTGCAGCTCCCGCGCGGTCGACGCGTCGTATGATGACGAGATCGATGCGCAGACGGCGGCGCCTGCTCCCACCAGCATCTTCCGCGTATGCTTTTCCTCCTCCTCCTTCAGATGGCTGCTCTTCAGTCATGCTAAATTGTCTTGTTTCAGTGGAGCAAGCCCGTGCGTGCCCGACTGGACGCCGGCGCCGGCAGCGACGCTCCGCTCAGCGCGGATCGGCTTTTGGTGGCGACTAAAGGCGCACCGCAGCTCTTTCTCGAGCGCTTGACGGCCGCGTGGACGCTCGTGGGCACGCTCGTGGTGTCGAGCGAGACCTCTGTACGTCTCCACTGCTCATTTACGATCGGCTGCGTGGATGCAATGCAAATTCTGACGAGTATTTACCACATTGCGATAGACTCTCGTGACGCTGGACGCCCGTCGCCGCCCAGCCACGGCGCAGATCCTCTCGCATGAGACTGTGGACCACGCCGACTTCGGTAAGCACCTCGCGGTCGTCGCGCCCAACGACATCTCGAGCGACGCCGTGTGGCTCTGGACGCAGACGCTGCAGCGCCACGTGGTCGCGAGAGAGACCATCGTGCTCGACGCGCAGCTGTCGGCTGTCTACAACTTTGGGTTCGACTCGGACGAGGCGCCGCTGCTGCGGTCGCTGGCGTCGTCGGCCGCGCGTGATGCCAAGTTTGACCGCCTGGTGCCGGCACTGGAGACGCCGCGCTTCGTGGCGGGCGTCGCCGCCGCGCTGCTCACACAGGTCGGTGTCTCAGTTTTGACTCCATCTCTTCTTGCTTCTTGGATCTGATTTGGTGTGACTTGTGGGCATCCGTTGCTTGCTCGTAGGGAGAGCTCCGCCACCGCCGCGTGCGCGCGTTCGTCAGCCTGCGCAGCGCCAACTCGCTTTTGGTCGAGAGCGCGCGCAGCTTCTCGCCGCTCGTGTCGCTGCTCGATCTGCCCGTGCGCTCGGCCGACGCGGCGCTGTCCGCGACCAGCGCTGTCACGCCGCCAGAACAAGAGTTTAACAGTTTATACACGTGAGACTTTTGCTCAGGCCGTCGTCACGTCCAGTTCCTCTGCGCTCTGGACCACGTGCGCGAACGCGTCGTCGGCGTGTATCAGACTGTCGCTGCTGCTGCCGCTGCGCGAGCTGTCGCTGCGCCCCGGACACATCATTGACATGCGCGCCGGTCTCGTCGGTGGCACCAGCGCACGGTGGGGCGCCGCCGCGGGCACGGGCTCCGAGATGCGGCGCAGCGAGCCGCTGGACGCGAGCGTGGACGCGCGTTTGCCCGCGCGGATCGACGCCATGCGCGTGATCGTGAGCTTGTGCGCCGACTTGGCGCCCGCAGCGCCGCTGGCGCTGGGGATGATCGTCGGATGGAGCGCGTGCATGTCCTCGGCGTGCGTCTCGCTCAGCACCTGCGCGCCCTCGACGGTCGGCGGCTGCGCCGTGATCCGGATGGCCGTGAGAGCGGCGCCAGACGGCTCGCGCGGGCCCAGCACGACTTTCTGTGGATCAAAAATGAGTCTACCGTTAAACCAAGAGAGAGAGAGAGATCGCCAGCCCAAAAGTGTTACGCACCGACAGACCCACTTCGCGCTTGAAGAGCAGGTTGCTGCGTCGCGCGCCCGCCGATCCGGGCTTGAGGCGGCTGTGCACGCTCCCGCGGCGGTCGGTGGCGAATCCTCCTCCTCCTCCTCCTCCTCTGGTCGTCGAGGTCGTGGTCGTGGTCGTTGGCTCGCTGGGGTCCGCTCCGTCGACTGAGCCCTTCCTGGTCTGGTGGAGCTTGAGGGTGATGGCCACTTCGGTCATCTTCTTCTGCATCGCCTCGAGCATCGCGGGCAGCGAGAGCTCGCTGAGCAGCAGCGGCCGCCCGCGCGCCGACTGCCCGCTGACCAGCGTCTCGGCGTGGAGGATCTCGAGGCAGCGCTGCATGATGGCGCGCAGCCGCGTCTGCTCGTAGCTGCGCAGCTCGCGCAGCTCGTTGTACGACTCGACGCGATGCAGCACGTGGCGCGTCTTGTCCTGCAACTGCTGGTGCGTGGCGCTGGCGAGATGTTGCGTGCCGCGGACGGCCGCCTGGCGCTGCGTCGCCTCGCGCGTGAGCTCGGCGGCGTCCTTCTCCAGCAGGTCAACTTCCTCCTGCATCTGCACGTTGAGCTTGTGCTTGGACAGCAGCACGTCCTCGGTCGCTTCAAACTGCTGGACGAAGCGCTCCAGTGCGCTGCACTCGTCGCGAGCGTCCAGCGCGAGCGTCTGTTCTACCACGCGGAACGCGCGACGGAACGACAGCAGCGGCTTGTCGCTCGTCACGGGCTCGCGCACGATCGCTTTGTCCGACAGCATGCGCTGCAGGATCTCGAGCGGGCTGCCCGCGGTGAGCACGACCGTCGAGCGTCTCGCGCGTTTCTGTGGTGTCGTGGTGTCGTGTCCGCCACCACCATGGCGCTGTCGCTGCTGCAAGGCGCTCACCAGCTCCTGCGCGTCCACCACTGCTTCCTCCTCGGGTGGCAGCTTGAGTCGCTGCTCCTCGGCCTCGAGCTCGGCGCGGCGCTCGAGCTCCAGCAGCTCCTGCGAGAGACCGTTGCACACGCTCTTGGCCGCGCGCACCTTGGCGTCGACACTGGCGTTGGTGGCCTCAAGCGCGTCAATATCGCCGACCAATTTGCGTTCCACTTTGCGCATGGCCAGCAGCTCGCGGCGAAGTGCGTCGATAGCGGTCTTGACCTGCTGCTGCGCCGTCACGAGCTTCATGAACTCCTCCTCGGCCTTGGACAGCCGCGCGTGCATGACGGACGAGCAGTGCGCGACCGCCACGTCGTTGTCGTGGACCGCGTTCACGCCGCGCAACCGCTTGCGCATGGCCGCGATCTGCGCGTCAAAAAACTGTCTTTCCGTCTCCAGCAGCCGCATCTCGTCGCGCAGGATCTGGAGCTTGAGCTGGAACGCGGCGTCGTTCGCTAGCAGCCGCTCGACCGTGCTTGGCTCGTGCGGCGCTGTTGCCGGAGGCAAAGGCGGAGACGACAGCGGCTCGGCTGGTGGCGGCTCATCCGCAAAGCCCACGCGCTTGGAGACCGCGACAGCGCCGTGGTCTGCTGGTGTTGCGGCTGCGACTGCTGTGTAGCCGCGCCGTCGACGAAGCCGGTCGATCACCACGGACGGCGACGGCGACGGCGACGGCTGAGTGGCTGTGGTCTTTGTGAGCAGCGTCGTGCTGGCGCTGCGAGAGAACGCACTGCGAGGTCGTGGCTTTCCCGCTGCTGCTGCGTCGTCGTCGTCACCAGAGCAAGTGGAGGAGGAGCTCGATCGCCTCGCCTCGCTGTCTTCATTGTGGCGTCCTCTCCGCCTCCGCCGTCTGCCAAGTCCTCTTCCGCCGCCCGTGATTGCCACGAGCGCCAACTGCGGCGTCGACTCGCTACGCTTGACGCTCGTGGCGGCTGTCGTTGGCGCTTGCCCATACAACTCGTGGCTCAGCGTGGGGGCTCGTCGTAGCGCAGCCGCGGCTGCTGCTGAGGACGTGGCGGCGCTAGCGGAGATCGTCGGCTCGTCGATGACGACCACGTACTGGCTTGGGTTGTCGGGCTTTGCCTCCACACGCGCGATCGCGCCGGTACGTTGTAAATGCCGCAGCGAGTGCTTGGTGCCCAGAAGGAACTCGCGTCGCTTGCCCAAGCGCGGGTCGAGCAGCGCGTTATAGACGGGGATCCCGTCCGACGGCAGAAAGCGCGTGGAGAACGCGACCTGCTGGCGTGGGTTGGAAGACGCCGCCGCCATGGCTCGAGACTATACCAAAGACGACGACGACGACGGAGAGGAGAGACGGAGGAACGATAGCTCTATGCGTTGTGGACTAACTACACTGGAAAGGAGAGGGGAATATTAGTGGCGCTCGTTTTAGACGTGGCGTGGTCGGGGGTTAAAAATTGGTACCCGCCAAAAACGACAAACAAGCCTTCCACCCAGCAGCTACTACTACTCCTCCTCCAACTACTACGACCAGCATCCTAGCATTCAAGCATGCCTGTCTGGCCCAAGCCGGTCACTCCTGTTTCGCTGCTGCTGCTGCTGGAGTCGGCGCTCCCGCCGTGGTGGAGATCGTGCGGATCACGTCCAGAAACTGCCGACTCGTCTCCAGAAACTGGCGCGTGGTCTGCTCGCGACTCTGGCGCTCCTGCCGCGCCAAGTGCTCAAACAGCTGGCGCGTTTCGCGCGCGCGGGTGTCGGCAAGCGTGCGCTCCTCGTGCAGACTGGACAGCATGCGCTCGACGCGAGACTCGTTCACGCGCGCGGCGTACAAGACGTTGTACACCACGTCGTTGGGACAAGAGGACGGCGTGGCGCTGGCGCCAACGATCCCGACAACGTCGGCGGTATCGTCGTCGTCAGCGAGATCAACTGTCTTCTGCAGCTGAAGGTCGGGGCGGGGAGCCGTGGAGCTCCGTCGCGACTGACTGAACGTGGAAGGGCTTGGCGAGTTGCCTCAGCGTTGTGGGTGGCAGTAGTGGGCGAAGTTTGCTGTTGGTGGGGCCTGCCGCGTTGCGACTGGCGGCTCTCAGCTTGGAGTGCAGGTGGCTCGTCAGGATCCTCTCCTCGCAGTCGCTTGGAGCGACGCAGTTCGACGGTTGGATTCGGCGCTGGCGGCGTTGGCATCGTGTTTCAAAGTGCGGTGGCACGTTTTGGCCGTTGAGCCAGTTGGGGGGAGTTGGGGCCAGTGGGGGAAGTTGGGTCAGTTGGCAGTCTCGTGCCGCCACGTCCCAACTTTTATCGCCATTTCTCGGTCGCCGCCCAGTTACCACTCCGAGATACGAAGCGGTGAACACGCGTGTGACCGTGCGTCACTTGAGCCTTTGGTTGGTTGTCGACTGGTAGATAAGTGCTGAGCTTGGCAATCGATGGCTGTAGGCGTACCTGGTGATGCTGAGCTGCGACGACAGCTTTGGCTTCACGGTCGACAGAGCCTTGAGAATCTCGGCTGTGATGCCGCACTCTTCAGCCGACCGTGCAGGTTTGCGAGCAGGTCCACTTCATGTTTCTCTGGTGTTCCGCTTCCACGCTTTCGCTGCAACTCTCCTGTTCAAAACAGGACTTCGGCTACTCTCAGTGAGCATGCGGGTGCCTGGCTCTCGAATCTGGCTGCCCCTCAGGACAGAACTCGCCGTTTTGAACGTGGTGAAGCGGTTCCCACCGCCCATCATCATCGCGCTCACTGGTGAGGGCAGTGGCCGTGAGCAGCTTTTGCTGATTGGTGGAACGATCGATCGGCAATTGGGACGCCAGCACATAAAGTTGACTAGAGCCACCGAGTGCCGGATGATCCGGCACTCGGTGGCTCTTGTCATCTATATGTTGTTCATAGAAATACGTGTAGATCCGGCAGCTAGGGTTTAGTGCTGATGCTGTCGCCTGCATTCGCGCACATCTGGCCCTGTGGGCGTATTGCGAGCGAATACTCAACATGCCGCACTGCATGAGCGCACTGAGGAGTATCCGTGCGGCGTGGGAACGTCGCGTCTTGACCGTTGGTGAGTGCTTTTCGTGTAAGTATCTCGATCAGGTGAGAACTGGTTTTCCACGGACTCACGTATGTCAAACCCGGCGTTTTTTTCACGCGACTTTCCTCCACAGTCTTGGAATGGTCCGTGATCGTAACCAAGTCAAGAGTCGTGTGTATGCTGGTGTGATTGAGACGTGTCACGCGGAGATGCTGCGCGCTGCTCGAGCCAGTAGGACTGAGCCATGCACGTTTTCCAGGTGCAAGGATGTGTCATCCAGTTGACTGTTGCCTCTTGTGGTTCATGTTGAAGTGTCGACGTCACCTGCTGTCTCTTACCATTAAGCAGCCTCTCCATCGCCCACGTTGGAGCCAAACACCGTCGAGCCCTTCGCGCCACTACCACTATATGAACAAGAGTCGCAGGTCGACGACCAACAGCCGTCGGGCGAGTCGGACATCACGCCAGATCCACTGAAACTTGAGATAAAGACGGAGCTGCCGGACGTCGCCGCAGTCAAAGCCGAGGCTGCTGCCCTGGCGTGGGAGAAGATCAACCAGTTCGAACACGCCAAGCAAACCCACCAGCGGTAGACGCAGCAGCTCGAGAGCACGCTCGGCCGACTGGATGGAGCGAAGGAGCCGGATGCGAAGAAGCGCAAGCGTTCGCTGGATGGCGATGTTCTTTTGAATGTCAAGATGGAGGAGCCCCTCGATGTGAAGACTGAGCCCCCGCCAGACTTCGACTCGATTTCACAGCCGCGACGTAGCTGAAGTACGCTCTGTGGTCAATGAGTAGAGGAAGTGGATCAGCGGCAAGAGAACAAAATTTATATGGGATTGATGGGCGATATGCACTTTCATCGTTAGAAACAAATTGGGGAAAACACATTGTCGATCTACAGCCACTTCCACTCGGGGCTCTGGCGCGTGATGCCGTCCATGAACTCGTCGAACGACTTGCCGGCGCTCTTCGCCAGCTTGGCCAGCTTGCGGATCTCCTGCTTGGACAGCGGACGCAGCGACTTGGGGTTAGTCAGCTTGGTGCGCTTCATGTCGTCGTTCGTGCAACCGGTCTGCTTCTTCTCCTCCGGCTCGTCCTCGAGGATCTTGCGGCCGCCGCCGGCGCGGTACTCGGTCTCCTGAGCCTCGCCGATCACGCGCAGCCGTCCCGACTCGACCAGCCACTTCTCGGTACACAGCGAGTTGTAGAACTCTTCGCTGTGCGAGATCATGATCACACCGCCGGCAAACTCACGAATGCCGTCGGCCAACGCGCCAAGCGCCGCGCGATCCAAGTAATTGGTCGGCTCGTCCAGCACCAGCAAGTGCGGACGGTTCCACATGGCGGCGGCGATCACGAGCTTCACTTTCTGGCCGCCCGAGAGTCCGCGGATCTTGCCGTGCGTGCCGAACTCGGCCGACAGGTTGAAATCGTCCAAGTGGCGCTGGATCTCGCGCGTGGTCAGCGGACGCAGGTCGAGTCCGCCCGCGAGCGTCGCCTGGCGCGTGTCCTCGGCCTCGGCGAGC
>JAADWZ010000505.1:0-22602 GCA_023336445.1 Pythium dissimile
AAGCATTGAATTAGGGGCGTCTGAGCCACCGGCGGTAAATTACGGGCGGTGGGGAAGATAACCCTTCTTGAGCACCAGCGCCACAATATATTGGTGGGGCAAGCATTGCATGAGAGTGAGTGTAAGCCGAAAAGTCGAAAAATAGGGTTTTGCCGAAATGGGTGAAATTTGGAGGCTCAGGGGAGGGGAGATGGGGGGATTGGTGATAAAAAAAGGGGGTATGTTCAAGATGGCCCATGTATCGCGGGGTTATATACTACTATCGTGTATCTGTTCCAGCTCGTGGAGAGCAGCAAGTACTTTGTCAACGCCGCCGGACTTGTGGAGATCCTCGCGGTGCGTGAAGACTCGTATGGCCCCAGCCGCATCCGCAGTTGCTGGACGCAAATGGGATATCGTCATGGAAAACAGTGACTGCACATGCATAAATAAAGCGAGATCCCGGCAAATGAGCCAAATAATTATTCTACATCGCCCGTTGCGCAATGCGCCAGCCCCAGCCAACGAGCTTCCCTACAGTTAACATCACGACTGGAGGATACCATCGCGCAGTGTCATGGATCACGGACGACCCCCGAAGTCACAACGCCAGCATTTCAGCGCTGGCTGCCGCAGCGTGCAGCAGCCACACGCCAGATGCTGCGCGGCTCGGTGACCGCGGAGCGCAGCATTGACTGCAGAGATATTGCGACGGCACGGCGTTTGAGTCCCTAAATTTGAAGACAGAGCTATCTCGTAAAGGACAATCGTGCAGTCCGTCCGGTCGAAGCAGTTCATCCGGTGGCGACCACGGTAGAGCTGCGCGATAGGTCTCTACACGCCGTTCGACTATGTAAATGAATCACAACGATGCAGTATGAGCGATCCTACGGTGGCCATTGGCGAGTCGAGGCCTCACTGTGTGCTCCACGCGAGCGAGGCCAAGAGATCGTTTAGACTGGTCGTCGTTCGCCGTCCGTATTGTGCTGGCACCGCTTCTTTTCGCTCGCCCATCACCGCCACCAGCTCACCGTTTGTCGCCGTGGTTGCAGACTCTCACGCACCGCTTCTGATTGCTGTAGCACAGCCAACTTCTCCGTCATCGATCGCTGGACAATTCTGTTTGCACTCGTCGGCTGCCAGCCCACCGCGGGTATTTGCTCGACGGCCACATCTCGCTCGATCTCTCGCGCGATGGATGCTGCTGCTGGTGGTGGTTGCCGTGGTGGTCATCGTCCCTAAATTAAAGCGTAGACAGGGGATCTCAGGTCCCGTATACTACGGGATCATAATGGGTGGTGACGGATAGGTAAGTAGAGAACCAGAGTGGTGATGGGTGCCCATGTTGGGGTGTGCCACATTAGATCTGTGGAATCCTCACTGATCCCGGGTTTGAGGTGGCATAGCCACTAAACTCGGATCCTGTCACTGCGGCTGGCTGTTAACAAGTTGCGATTTCTCCCCCCTCAAGCTCAAGTCCAGGCGCGTAGTAAGGAGGTCCAAGGAGAAGAGAAGCCCCGTCCGTGTGGCGGCCAAAGTTAGGAGCGCCCTGCACACCAGCCAGCTTCGCGCAGCTTCCACTTTCAACTCCCGTGAGTGGCAAGTAGCTCACGTTGAAGTTCCAGCACCGGACCCCCGGTGCTGTGTCAAGGTCAAGGTCGAGGTCAAGGCCGGATCCGCGCTTTTGCGGCAAGGATCCCAAGGTTCAAGTCCCGTCGGTCGCTGTGAGCACCGGATTCGGGTACTGTCGCGGGCGTAACTGCCACGACCTCATTCCCCAAGAAGCTCAACACATCTTAACTTTCCCGCGCTTGCAACGCGGGATCCCAGAGCACGAGGCTCAAACGGTACAAGACTCAAAGAACTGGGGCGCTGTGATCCAGTGTGCAATTGATTCGGTCACCGTATACTGACTCGGCGTTTCTGTGGGAGGTGCGCGTGATTTTTGATCGTCGCTATCCCACAATACACGTTGGCGTGTGGTGTGTGAGTGTGGCGTGGGCCGCTGCCTGAAAAGTAATTTGGCACGTGGCGATGACGTACTGTACAGCTAGTGACTGAAGTCTTTCTCACACAGTCCCACTCTGGAGTATTTTTTATAAAACTAGTCTAATAGTAAATATGCCTCCAAATAAACCGGCATAAATGTGTTTCTGCTTTGTTGGGCGAAGAATGATTCGCCACCCTCTGTCCATTCTATAGCATCTGCAGACCACTACAAAACCCCGCGACTGTCGCGGCGACAGGCTGTCAGCTTTATGTTTCCTGTCGTGAACGAAAGCACGACAGTCACTCGTTCCCCACTCGTCCGAGGTGTGGATGTACAGTTCTGCTTTGTACTGTTGTGGAATGGCCCGTTCTGTTCACTCTCAGTCAGAGTCTGATCTAGAACAGCGTCCTACTGCATTCTGATGAATTCAAAATAGTTGCTTTCTGTTGAGATGGAAGCGGTCGACCGACGGAAGGGAAGAGGAGCTTGGCGGATACGAGTCAATAGGGAAGTTTCATTCAGTTTTGAAGGAGTACAAAGCTACTAGGTCCTTCTAGTAAACGGGTGGTGCCCCAGAGGGAACCAACACCTTGATCTCAAGGTATCTGGATTTTACTATAGTATAGAGTAGCAAGCATATGGTCAATAGTACTTGATTTCTCTATGAGTTTACAAACGTCAGTATAGTCTAAGTCATTCATTTGGCTTGTATCTGGTCTGGAGGGTTCCATTGTTGTCTCCCTTGGATATCAACTTCCACAATATGTGTTGTACCAAATTGTTGGTACGTGCAAGGGCATTAGACTGAGCTGAGTCACTAACTCCAACACTGTCAATGGTTCGATACTTCCCCATCTCAGCTCTCCATACTTACTATGTAGCCATCGAGGGTCAGTTTGCAAGCCCACATGGGTTCAATTCAAAAATTTCGCGGAGGTGAGGGGAGGGGAGTAAATCTACGCCCTATCCACCACCAATATTCACCACAGCATGGACAGCGTCTCAAAGGCACTATGCCCAGCGCACAGGTCCGCTAGTCTGTTTGGTCTGTTTTGACTGCTCGTCTTGCAGCGATCGAGACCTCATTCCCCAATTGCCTCCACGACCCACAAGTCCTCTACTGCTCCCCCCCCCTCCGCTCCAGTCCCCTTCACTCATCCACTCGACCAATATCAATGCGTCTCTCCTCTCCTCTCGCCACCAGCACCGCGCTCGTGTTCAACCCAGCTGACGTCCGAGCGCGCGATAGTGAGCCAGGCGGACCCTCTGACGCCTATCTTCTTGCCCGATAAGAAGTATCCGGCCATCTTCGCGATCAGCGTCAGGCGACCGTTTGACGACCTCATCGTGACGTCACCAGATGTCGGGGAAAACTTCGAGATCCTCGAGGTCAAGAACGGCACAAAGTCCAAGTCGCCGTGGAAGCCGTTCCTGCCGCCTCAGGACGAATACATCTACGGTGAGTTCATGATCTTACGAGCGCGCAGGTTCTCGCACAATTTCGTCACGCTTCTTCGCGGCTCGGAGACCCACCCGATATCGCGTAACGTCACTCTCGCGCACACGGTGTCCAACACCGAGGTGTGCAGTCTGTCCGCAAACAACGACTGGATGGCCGAGACGACCGTGTTGGCGGCCGCCGAGGCCATAAGGATAAGAATCTCGTTCGGCTTCTCGGGCAGTCTCGTGCTCCAGTTCACTGCGACAATGCGCCACGCCTTGTCCACGACCTACGCGGCCAGCAAGGCGTCCACTGTGGCCCGTCGGAGGAGAAAACGATTGCGCTGGAGGCGCCGGCAGGCAAAGTGGCGGCGCTGTGGGTCTCCGCCACGCAGCTGGACGTGTTCGTGTGCAAGTCCCGCACCGACAAGATCCTTACGAACCCTATTAACGACGGCTACCACTTGTCGCACTCGGTGACCGAGACGGGAAAGCACTTCGAGATTTCGGTCTCGGCGTAAAGAGAGAGAGAGAGAGAGAGAGAGAGAGAGAGAGAGATCTTCTATCCGAGGGCAAGTAGAACCCAAGCTACTGAACGAATGAACCTTTTCAGTTTGCATTCTGTTTGTCTTGCCCTACTGTGGCTCTTTCTGCTACTAGAAGTGTTCATGCCGCTACTGAAGCACTCGCGACACGAGAGCACAGACTGTCTGTGCCACAGTCTTGTTGGGGTCTTTGCTATGCCGCCACAGACGCTAATGCTACCGCCGCACTGACTGAGCATCCATGATGGACACCATCCATCACAGGGAATATAAATACAGGCTACTAGTACCATATAGAACATGGTAATTTTGATGGTATGAACTTGTTATTGTGTACGGATGTTGTCGGCGAGCAGCTGACGGCACCATGGGACCGAATCATATCTCGTATCTCACTCAGGAGATTCCCTTTGTTCCGACGGCGTTGATGGTCAATTCCCGCAGCGTTGCTTTCTCTGTCGTTAATCACCGACAAACGAGAACCCAAACCACGCTTTTTTCTTTTCGAGTCAATTGCCTGGTGGTACAAAACGCGCCTGGACAGAGAACAGGACCGCAGGCGCTAGCGTTTCAGGTCTTTCCTCTCATCGCTGTCTTCCACTAAGTCTGTCTGCCTGTCTGTGCATCTATTCTACTCCACTCGTCTCTATCCGACTGCTTTCGCCAACCCATACGATATGAAGCGAGAGCAGCACAACAGCAGTCGGGCCGGTCGATGATCGCGTCTCCGATGGAAACTCCACGGTGCTGTAAACAGCGCGCACTCCCCGCATAACTGTCTGGTGGTGGGTTCAAGCGGGGTAGTTCACCCTACCGTACCACGTGCGAGTCCACCCTCTGGGACCATGCCATGTTCAGGATACAGCCCCAACGGCAGGCGAGCGTTTCACTACAACAACAAAACAAAAAAAAGTGTTGTCCCTGTGCCAAAGACTGTGCCATGCAAAAGTATCGCGTACAGCATAGTATCGCGAACAATGCTGTACGCGATACTTTTGCATGGCACAGGCAACGAAGGGCTGACCTCCTGGAATTTAATATGGCACGAGATGATGACGCAGCGACAAGACGAGTGACTACTACATTTCTGAACCCATCTAAAAAAACTGAGTTATGGGTTCTGGTTCCAACAAGGAACAAATGACTGTCAGTCAATCAAGGGTTTACACGGAGAGGCTGCGCGCCACCCAGTCAGTCAGCCAGTCTGCAGCCGCATGCAGCGACACTGTGTGTGATTCTGGTGGAAGGTCGTGCTTGCTGGAGAATCTAAACGGCGGCTGTGCAGACGAGCAGACTAAGCGTCCAATAGATGACACGAACAGCATGGAGCGACCGCCAGCGAACTCGGCGCTGGTCCGCGGGTCCGCGGCCCGCTCACAACACAGCACCCTCCGACACTCCAGCAACAGCCAGATCAACACAATATTGCGAAGTCATCAACGCGCACTCAAGCCGTAGTATCAGCTTCTCTAGATCGTAAAACCAGCCCCCCCCCCCCAGACACAGACTGTCGTCACCACGATGACTATCACGCCCACAGTCCAGCGTCAGTTCTTCATCGGCGACGGACACGACAGCCAAGTAATCCGGCTCCCGCCCGTGGCCGTCGCGACTCGAGTTGGTCCGAACCGCCGCCTCGGAAACCATGGACATGCGACGAGCACGACCGGTTCCTCGCAGGCCTGCAGCGCTTCCCAAAATGGCCGTGGAGTCAAATCGCCCGTCACGTCGGCACGCGCTCCGTACGTCAGACCATGAGTCACGGGCAAAAGTACCGCGAACGCATCGCGCGCCAGCTCGTCAGTGAACCTCCTTCACTCGTCGCCACGTCCGTGGGCGTCACAGTAGTCTCGTTGTCGGCGCATTCACGACTGGTGCTTGAGGACGTGGACTATGAGATCCCACGTCGTCTATTCGATGAGTCGGCCGATCCACTCAGCGATGTCAGGAGGGGAAAAGCGAAGGAGAACAAGTTGCAGACTTCGTGGTTGTTGGTCAGCTGAGTCTCGTCCACATCCACCGTTTCTCTCAAGTGAATAAAAGTGTTTTAATCGACCACGAGGCCTGGGGTGTGTAAATCGGTTCGCTCCATTTGTTAGCATAAATTCGGTCTGCCGATGGATACAGTACTATAGTAAATACCGCCGTCAAGGTGACTGCAAGCGTTATCTCGTTTCACTGACGCCGCAGAACGGACAGGATAGACTGATGAGGAGCCAAGTAGAACAGTGGCTCATGAGTCGTTGGTGGTTGCTGTCTTCATCAGTCCAAGAAGCATCCAGCTCCTGTGGGGCGTCTGCAGTAACTATATCGCGTCTGTGGGAGATAGTAGGTTCGGGGTGTGAGTTGTTGGCTGGATGCAAGCGCAAAATTCAAAATCAAATTCATTTTTCATGATTGGTCTGTGTCGATATTCCTGCACCGTGTACCACAAGTCACCCAGATTTGACAAGAAACCCAATATTCCTGGAGAGTGAATGCGGTCTTCTGAAGAGACTGTCTGCTAGACGCAGCCTCTAGTCTGAACATCAAAGGATTCTCTGCTGAATTTCCGCTCATCCCAGCAAATTCGTTCTGTCTGTCGACATGTCGGGCCTCGCCATCAAACTTTGGTGGCGTGGGCCGACATGTCGACAAACGCTTTGATTGAAAGCGGGCTTGACAGTGTCGGTACAATACTAGTATTGTGGCTCTCTTGGCGTAGCGACACGGAGACTTGCTTCCAACTTCAGCTGGTTAGTCCACGGTACACTGACCTAATCTACACACAGGCAGTGAATTGCTCGAAACCCCAGTCTTTTATTCAATGTTTACCAAAGATCGTGTGTGACCTCTACCTTCTGTTCTATACCCCGACCCCATTCAGGTACGCTTGGGAACTGCACAACTTTCCTGCAGCCCAATGTATGTTCTGATGTGAAGCATTCAGACCCGACGTTCACCAATCCAACGGAGTGATTTCCGCCATGGCTCTACCACGCGATCACACATGCGGGAACCGGCCCCGCATGTGTCACTCTCCTGGCGTTGCCGAGACCGAGCCCCACTTTGATGCGCTGGGGAGGAGCAAGCCCGATCAAGCCCATTTCCACGGGTCGGCTTCCGGGCTTGGGAGAAAGAGATGCGACGCACAAGTATTTTCAACCAACCACAAGACTTTGTAATGACCTCATTTAAGATTCCACCCAATCCATGAGTTGTATTGTTTTAGGGGTAGGTTTGTTACGAACCCATTTCGAGCAGGCCTTTGGGTCGGCGCGACGCGGTTTAAGCCTGCCGGAAAGATAGCCATGCATTCGACGCACAGACTCCCGTTCACTTCTCGTCGAGCATTGTGAGTGGGAAGCTAGTATCCACGGGCCTACAAGTCGTGGCGGATGGAGTATCGTGGCTAATTACGTATGTGCCCCCCCCCCTTTCCCCCGTACTGATCTGTAGCGCCCGATAGAAGCCGCACTTGTCTTCTCGTCTCCTGTTCGTGCTGTGCTCCCTCCTTTGCCTCTCTCTCTCTCGTCCATGGAAGATCTGCTCTGCACCGAAGAGAACGTTCCGCTGTCGCCCGCGACCGTCGCCACGGATGCGCACGCAGTACCCCCGCAGCGCAGTGCCGACGCGGATCCCGTCCAGATCCTGCGCTTGATGGCGCGGCGACAAGCTGAATACGGCGGCAGCAACGACAAGTATCTGGCTGAGGTCCAGCGCGACGGCATGGAAGAGGCGTGGCGCCGTAAGATCTGCCGCTGGATGTTTGAGGTGCGGCCTCTTTACTCGCCCAATGTGTGGGGAGAACAACACGAGCTAATATTTTTCTCTGTTTTTTCTGCTTTTTTTGCTCTCCTCACCAACCAACTTCATAACAGACCGCCAAGGCGTTCGACCTGACGCGCGATACGGTCGGGTGCGCGGTCTTTATCATGGACCAGTACCTCTCGACCAAGTCGGTCAACAAGGTTCTACTGCAGCTGGTCTCCATGGTATCATTGTACATCTCCTCCAAGATGCACGAGCACCAGCCAATTTCCATGGTGAGTGCGAGAGACCGTGTCTAGGTTTCCACCGACTGGTGTAGTCTAACGCCGTTTTCCAGGAGGAGATGGAGCTCTTGTCGCAGCGCAAATTCACGCGCGACGACATTCGCCGGGTCGAGTCTCATCTGCTCAAAACGCTCGGGTGGCGGCTGAACCCGCCTTCGTCGTTCATGTTCGCTCGGGATTTTATCCACGTGCTGAACATTTCGAGCCAGAGCAAAACCGAGCTGGAGCGCGACGTCATGGTGTTCCTGCAGGAAGTTGTCGAGGACTACGGCTCGCTGCGGTTCAGCAGCTCCAGTGTTGGCATCGCCGCGGTCCACGTGGTGTGGAACGCGCGGAAAATGCGGCCGAGCTCGGTGTTCCAGGACGCGATCCGCGCCGTAGACATCACTGGCGCCGACTTTGTGGACTGTTACCGGTGGCTGCGCGAGCTGCACCACGTCTTGCACCAGCCGCTGCAGCAGCCGCGCTTCGTGAGTGTGGAGGAAAGTAAGACCACGGACGCCTCGCGGTCCATCAGTCCGACGGGCGTCGAGGACGCGATGGTCCAAGAAGTGGGCGCACTGCCGGAGGAGCTGCTGGTCAAGAGCGCAGAGGACGAGCCGCAGCGCAAGCGTGCACGTGTCGATGCGCGCTAGGCCGCGCGGCGGGGCGGGACGGCCAGTGGTGGTGTGGTGGTGTCGTCTCCATGTTTGTGTACTGTACACGCGCCTGGCTACCTGCCTCTCCCGTCTTCTCTGTGGACCTGAACGCTGGCGATTCTCTTCCTGCGAGCCGTCACATACTCGCCGGGCAGCAGCACCGCTGGCTTTCCATGGATCTCCTCTATTTAACGAGACACAATGAAAGCAACGCAACATATTTAACGCCATATTTGCCATCATCTTAGGTAGGAGTCCTACTGGTCCCACTACCACCTCGACACCGAATACCGGTTCTTTACGGTTGTGTTCCAGCCGCGAACGCCAACACCTTGCGTCCATGGCAGTCGGCTGCGTGGATTCGTACCCCAACTTTCTTCCGCGTAACATTTGTGAGGACACACCTGTTCTTCAATCGCATATTGGTGGCGTGTCGTTCTTGGCTGCTTCAGTCGCTTTCCAGGATATTTGGCGCGGATTTGGACCAATCAAACGCAAGCGTCCGACTCGACCAACCTTTTTCAGGCTGGATTTCAAAAGACTGATCCAGAAGACAGAAGGCCAGAGCCAGGGCCACCGTGGAATGGAATGCAAAATGGGGAAAGTGGAAGCTGTCCTGGCGCCATGACACAGAGGCCGACATGTTGTTGGCAAGTCGCAGTCCGACTGGACAACTCCAAATGTGAAGTCTCTAAGGAGCGGAGCATGTTGGAAGCTGTTGCTGGACTGGAGCTCACATTTTGAGCAATTTTGGCTGGTCGCGATTTTTGGCCAGCTGCGTTCTATTCACCATCACGATGGACACACTCTGGTCCAAATGCTGGTTTCGGTCATTCCAATGTGCATGTATGGATGGTGGATGACGAGCCCTCGTGGTCTCGTGGCCACACAATCCACGACGCCTCAACAATGCATGTCTCCTCAGGACAAATCGTTCCATACGGTATCGGCGCTCAATTTCGGATTTGATCCTCCACGTCAATCACACAGATAATCAGTGCAGAGCGGAGCATGCCTTCGACTTAGATTTTATTTTGTTTCTCCTGGGAAAAACCGAAAAACGTGAGATGGTGGACGCGTAGCTTTCGTTTTCTTTTGGCAGCCGCCTGCCTGCCCAAAGCCAATCACAGCTCTGTCACACCACGACGTACCCTACTCACTTTCTTTCTTCTGCTTTCGCTTGACTCCCGAAGCTTTTCATGACTGGAGCTTCTTCAAGTGCAACCAGTCCGCGGCGGGAGAGGTTAGGGCGACATGACCAGCTTCCGTGGCAGCAGCATAATCCAAGGTTTTGTGAGGTTTTTCGGCAGACATCGCAGAAACAGGCTCCAAAGTCGAAACGACGTCGGGTTTGGACCGACCCGCTTTTGGTTTGGATGCGGGTTGTGTGTCGTTGTTTGCGTTTGGTTTGGCCTTGCTCTGACGATTGACAGTCGTTTGGCTCAAGAGTTTACCGAAACGCAAGCTCGCTCCCTGGACCGCAGAGCCACAAGCAGAAGCGTCCAAGAAACCGAAACGACGCCCACCCCCGCCCTCCACACACACGCAGAGAGCTTTCCCTCCCCAAATCCGCAGCCAGCCAGCCAGCCGGGCAGCTCCAGCCACCTCGCATTTCGCCCCGTTCCGGATCCTCCCTCGGATACATATATTACCGCCTGGTCCGCACGCACGTCGTCCCGACCGTCCGTACTGTACGTACCCACCGCCACACGTCCCTGTCGACACGGAAAGCCTGGACAAGCATCCAGAGTGCCAGCCACACATAACCAGAGAACCAACACCACCAAAGCAGTAATCCAACGACCATGCTTGAGACCGAGGTGGCCGAGACACTCATGAGCCTATCGGCGCCCGACGAGCGCTCGTACGCGTCGCCGCTGTACGCGCGCGAGCGGCTGCCGTGGCACGCCCACGCCAACGACAAGAAGCGCTCGTTCCAGTCGCTTACTACCGCGCTCGGCTCGTCGCTGCCCACGCACGCGTCCTCGGCTTCGTACCTGGACGACTACGCGTCGCTGCAGCGCAAGATCCACGAGCGTCCGCTCACCTCGATGATCCCGGCCAAGCACCGCCGCCGCGACGTCCACGACGATGACGACGACGACAACTCGGACGACGACGACGACCGCGACAGCAGCGACGTGGACATGGCCACGCAGGACTCGGACGCCTCCTCGGACGGCCACGAGCCCGCCGGCCGCTGGCGCGCCTTCCGCTCGCCGTTTGACGGACTGGTCGCCGCCGCCGCCTCCAACCAGCACGACCACGACGACCCGATGGACCACCGCTCGGGTTCGCGCCCCATCTCGATCCCGAGCAAGCGCGAGCCCGGCGGCGCGCACTTTCACCACCTGGCGACACCGCCGCGCGACCCCGCGCACGACCATGCGCACCATGGGCTGCCCATCCCGACGCGCCGTAGCGACACCCACAAGAGCCACAAGTGGAGCCTCTCGCGCGTCAAGGAGGACGCGTCCTACATCGGCCAGGACTCGAGCCCGACGGGCGTGGAGGATGACCGCGCGTGGTTTGATGAGTACCGCCAGACCGACGAGTACCGCCAGCGCGCGCGGCTCGCGTCCGTGTGCTCGTCGGACGGAAGCATCAGTGAGTACGGCGGCTTTGGGCGCAAACACCTGGAAGAATTCATTCGCATGGAGATTTCAGCCGCCAACGAGAACGAGCCGAGCAACCAATTGGACGTGGGCTCGCCGCCTCGAGACGGCGACGCCAAGTACATTGGCAGCTACTCGCCCGAGGCGCGGAGAAAACGCATCGAGCGGTTTCTGGAGAAGCGGAAACACCGCGTCTGGTCCAAGAAAGTGGACTACGACGTGCGCAAGAACTTCGCCAACTCGCGGCTGCGTGTCAAAGGCCGCTTCGTGAAGAAAGAGGACGAGGAGCTGCTCTGTCAGCTCATGAGCTTCACATAGCCAGCGAATGCCCACTTCGTTCGTCCGCAGCGAAGTTACCTCCATCAGTCTAACGCCGAACGCAAGGTCAGGCTGCAGGAGACAGAGAGAGCGGCCACGAGTCGCCGACTGACACGAGAGCCCAGGCTGTTCGTGAGCGTGTGCATTTCTGTTTTGATCAGTCGTAGGCCAGAGTCCAGGACGCCACGCCTCCTCGTGGGTAGCGACACAGGAACCGCTCCAGCATAGTTGTAGAGTAAGTAGAGCGCCATCACCATCGACCTCATAAATTTCTTCTTTTTTGAATCTCTTCCCACTTCCCTGTATTATCCTTTCGATAGGGCACTCTACTATCTTTGTCTTGCCATCGGACACCCGATCCGTCGCTTTGCCTTGTGTCGTGTGGTCGCTCGCCACCACCAATTCCTCTCCCAGCTCTGCGCTGAAACGCTCGAAACTGCCGCCTTCTCTGCCGTTTTATTCTCTTCTTCTTCTCCACGAAAAGCCGCCGTCAAGAGCTGGTTGACAACACCATCGATGTCGAGCCCAACGAAAAGACGCTTGTCGACGAGCAGTGCGCAGCGGAAGGAGGCAGGCGGATGACGACGACGTTGGGACGCGACACCGACGACGCGGCCCACGGACGAGGCAACGACAGTGCATAGACGCGCTCACAGCAGAACCCACGCGTGGCCGCGGCACTCAAACGCACGACGAGAGCCACGCTCATGACCGCAACACCAAACACCAGCAACACGACGGCGGCGGAGCAGGCCACCTCCCATCCGCTGCTGGCCGCCGAGCCAAACACGTTCTGGTTCGTGAGCAAAAGGTGGATCAGCAGCACAGGCATGGTGACGACCAGAGCGACCGCGCAGAGCCCAAGCGTCGCGAGCACGAGCTTCAAGGTGGTGAGGTGGACCAGTACCATGGCCGATTCCGTGGTGACGCGCCGTAGTCCCGACACGAGTCGCTCAGTGGGCTGACCGCTGCCGTCCTCCTCCTCCTCCTCCTCCCCCTCCTCCGCTGCTGGGGCCACCAATGGCAACACCGCGCGCTGTGCGTCGATCTGGATCTGCGCGCGGGCGTCGGCGACGTAGTTGACCAGCGCGGCGTCACATGTGGCGGCGAATTCCACGAGTCCGAGGCGGAAGAGCAGTCGGAAGAGCACGACCCCCAGTCCGCAGCACGGCACGAGCGCGGCGCAGAGAAGTACCAACGCCAACAAACCAACGCCGACGACGCAGGCGAGGACTCCCTGGACGACTAGGAAGACAATATCTCGGCAGAGAACCGCGCCGTCGGTCGGTGCGCAGCAGCGGTCCACGCAGCGGCGGCGCGCGGTTGGCGGCCGCTGCGTGGCCACAGAGCCGTAGGAGACTCGCAGCGCGTCCGAAGGAGCCGGATCACCCATGGCTTTCATCGCAGAATGACTCGAAGCGTGTGTGGCCAATGGCGGCAGTGGCGGCGGCCACTGATCGAGTGGCCGCAACTGTCGCATCCTCCTCTATATCCATGCGCCGCGTCCCTGTTGAAACGAACTGATCCAGTGAAATCTCACCTGGATGGTGGACAGAACGATTCCAGCGTCTCATCAGAACACCAATCTGGATCGCAATAGACAATGCTTCTGCAAGAAACTAGTTTGTGGGCGGTATGCTAGCGTCGACAGCTGTAGCGTTCGTAGTCCACAACGTCCCCCACGGTTTGCCAACCAGGCGCTCGCGTGATTTGCACGGCATGTATTTTTGTTCCACGTTGAAGTGTCCCGAAGAGTACTTTTACATTGAGGGATACCGTTATGTTAGTAGGCTATCAAACCAACGTTCCCTGCTCCAACTTTGGCTGTGCTTCCCCATGAAGCTCCTCCCGTTGCTCCGCCCCGCGGCGCTCGCGACGCTGCTGCTGCCGCTCTGGGCGACTGCGCGCCACTCGGAAGAGCTGACGCTGCGTCCACTGCCGCACGTGGCCAAGACGCTCGCGCACTTCCACTTTGCGACCCACGAGCGGGCGAGCGACGCGGTGTTGGCGCCCTCGGTGCTGCGCCAGATCCTCACCAAGTACGATGCCGCCTCGTTCCACCTCTCGTTCTCCGTCGGGCAGTACAGCGACGCGCGCTATGGACCACCGCACTCCGCCATGGCAGAGAACAATTCTGCGCCCAATGTGTTCCACGCGCCGTTCGGCGCGCGCCTACAAGTTGCGTTCCGCGGCGACGAACCTACATCTGGCGCGTTCGCTGCCCGTTGGCGCGGCGTCACGTCGGAACTGGGCGGCGTGTTCTCGGCGTCGCTCAACCGCATGGACGAGACGACGACGACGCGCGGCGCCGCCCTGGAACGGGGCGCGCTGGAACCAGCGGCGGACAACTGTTTCTTCCAGGCGTCGCTCGCGCGCGAAGAGCTCTGCACGGAGAACCTCACGCCGTGGCTCAAGATGCTGCCCTGTCGCGCGCACACCGGACTGGGCGTGCTCGTGGATCCGCTCCGGATCCTCTCGGGCGAGTACGCGATGCTCTCGGTGTTTGCGGCGCGCGACGACAGCGGCGACTGGAGCGTCCACCAGCGCTTGACGACCGTGCAGCCGAGCGCACGGGACGCGAGTTGGTCGCTCGGCGCGCTGCTGCTGGACGGCGTAGCCACGCACGTGGCCGCGTGTCCGCTCGCGACGCACAGTGCGATCACCACGGAGAGCTCACCACCTGTGACGTTGGATCTCAAGACGCAGCACGCACCCGTGAGCACCACGCAGAGCTGGCTGTTAGCAGCGGAGGAGCAGGAGCAGACGACGGCGTCACCAGGGCACACGGCTCCGCCGCTGGATGGCGTGGCGGCTGTTCACCGCTTCCAGACCGGGTACGGGCAAGTCCACGGCGGACTGGCTGTGCGACTGGAGAACCGCGATCCAGAGTGCGCCATGCTGGTCACTTACAACGACGTGGCGCCGTGGTTCCTTCGTCTCTACTTCCACACGCTGCAGCACCGCGTCGTCTCGCTGGACGACGGCGCCGTGCTGGATCCTCGCACCGCCGCGGCTGTCGAGTTCGTGCCCGCGGAACTGCGCGGACGACCGAACCAGTTCCGCGTCCAGACGACGCTGCCCCCACGCACGGCGCTCGTGCTCTCGGTGCAGTTTGACAAAGTGTTTGTGCGTCTGTCCGAGCATCCGCCAGACGCAAACCGGGGCTTTGACATCCCGTCGGGTGTGGCCACCTTCACTCGCAGCGCCGCCACCGAGTCGTGCCAAGCCTCCGCGCCATCGCGGTCTTCGCCGCGCCGTCACGTCGTGTACTCGGAGCCGCTGCTGATCGCGCTGCCCACTCCGGACTTTAGCATGCCGTACAACGTCATCACTCTCACCTCCACGGTCGTCGCGTTCTTTGCTGGCAGTATGCTCAACACGCTGCTGCGCAAGGCGCCCCGCATCCAGCGCATGCTCGCGGACGCGCCCGCCAAGACGCTTTGACGGCAGCCTCAGTAGGAGGCTCCGGATACACAAGAAAGAATACGAGCCAGTAGTGAAACGACAAAGCGAGATTGCACGATGGCGCAAATGGTTTACAGTTATGAGGACCATATTTGCAAGCATTTGTGAAGGGTTGCTCGCTTTCTGCATGGCGTATTTTACTCCACTGTTTGCAGATTCTGTGTCTATAGCGTTCATTCCCAGCAGTGGGGGAGACCATCCAGCAGAAATACTAGTACAGGGGATGGAGGACTCACACGCGACGCACGTCCGTCGTAGAGCGCAAAACAGATCGAGTCGTCATGGAGAGCTCAGCCTCCGTTTTCGTGTCACGTTTCCGAGATGGATCGTCTCCTCTCCAACTGGCTCAACGAGCCACGCGAGCACTCACCCATTGAAAGAAAAAACAACGGACAGCAAATTCGACTTTGCACAACCCAAGATTGTCTTGAAGATTAGTCGGCTTGGCGTTGGCGAGCGCAGTCCACTGAGCTGGTGTTGGCGGGCACCCATGGGTATAACAGGGCGTTTCCGGTGCCTGCATCCACCACTTCAGCAACCATCACTCGCTGATCTGCTGACCTGCTGACTTGTTGACTACTCTTTGCTGTAGATTCGTTTTTCCTCCGCCGGTTGAACAAACGCAACAACACTTTCGGTTAGTGGGTTTTCTATGTTGCAGATCTCCGAATTTGTTTTCATTGAGGATGGATACGTGCTCGGCTTGGATATGTGGATACGTGGAGATGTGGATACTACAGTAGTCTGGCTGCGGTGCAGTGGTGGGTAGCATGGTACGCGTGCGTGCCGTGTCGCTTCGATCGCGACCGACTCGCGGCTGGCTCGCGTTGGTGGGGATCTTGTTTGTTGGTGAGTTCTCAGCATTAAATAGTCTGCTTGGCGTTCAAGTTGGGGCGCGGCGCGGCCTCCGCCTCACACGATGCTGTGGCTGGCCGGGCGGCGGCCGGTGCGGCGCTCCTCCTCCTCCACCTCTTTGAGCTTTTGCTCCGAGAACACGGACGCGGCCACGAGGCAGCCGAACGCGCACGCCGTCCAGAAGAGCACGATGCGGAAGCCCGTGCGATAGGTGCACGCCGTGTCGCACGCGCTGGCGCCGTCACCGTGGTGGCGCACGATGATGTTCATCACGAGCCCGGGGAAGTAGTTGGAGGCCGCGTAGCCCAGCAGGTTGTAGCTCGTGTAGGCGACCGAGGACGCGAGCGGGCGCAGCCGCCGCGGCGCCGACGAGATGACGATGCCCGAGCACGCGGGCAGCAGCGCGCCGCCGAAGAAGAGCATGAGCCAGAGGAAGAGCGCGATGGCCGGCGTGCTGCGCATAAACGTGACTGGTCCGGACGCGAGGCAGCTCACGAGCCCGACCACCATGCAGATGCGCAGCGCCTTGGCCTGCTGGTACGCGCCAGAGTAGCCGCCGGCCTGATCGATGAGCCAGCCGCCGAAGAACACGCCGAGGATCGGGCCCGTGCCGCTGACCACGAGGTAGGCCGAGTGTATCTCGTACAGCGAGTCCTGCGTGTTGGTTGAGAGGTAGAGCGTGGTCCAGAACTGGATGCCGGCGACCACGAAGAAGAGCGCCGAGAGGCCGAGCACGAGGCACACGTACACGCGCTGCTGGAAGAGCTGCGCCAGGTTCTCGTACATGCGCGCCTCGTCGTCCTGTAGCTGCCGGCGCTGCGTAGCCGGTGACGCGTCCCCCGTCGCGGCGCCGTTTACGGTGCCCAGCCGCTGCTGCAGGTGCGACGTCTCGTTCGGGCTCTCGGGCGCGGTCTTGGCGTCGTCGCCCGTGGACGTGTCGCTCTCGCCCTCGTCGTCGCCGCTGGCGCTGGCGCTGGTCAGCGCCAGCGCGGCCGCCTGGCTCGTCTCGCGGATCACAATGTGGTCGCGCGGCACCATGAAGAGCAGCACCGACAGTGGCAGCACGAGCACAAACTGCAGCAGAAACGGCCACCGCCAGCAGAAGATGCCGTGGCACAGGCCCGACTCGGGCGTGCCCACGTCGCCCAACAAGTTGGCGCGCAGCGAGTCGGCCAGCGCCGCCACGGCGACCGCCGTGACGTTCTCATTCCCCAGGAGCGGCATGTCGTTGGCCGTGGATGGCGCGTCGGCCGACGGCGCGGACGACCAGACGGTCACCGAGCCGGCAAAGTAGC
The DNA here is from genome assembly GCA_023336445.1 of Pythium dissimile. Classification (NCBI taxonomy): domain Eukaryota; phylum Oomycota; class Peronosporomycetes; order Pythiales; family Pythiaceae; genus Pythium; species Pythium dissimile. Next base: position 17,175 of record JAADWZ010000505.1, read on the forward strand.
CGAGCGTGATGCCGAGCGGCGTGGAGGCCTGCAGGAAGCTCATCCAGCGGCCCTTCATGGCGCGCGGCGCGTACTCGTGAACCCACAGCGGCGCGTAGACCACGTGGAACGCCTGTGTGAGCCCAACGATGCCGCGTAGCAGAATGAGCAGCGGCTTGGAGTACCAGCGCAGCGTCGGCGCGCAGGCCACGAGCAGTACGGCGGCGTTGTTGACCGCCAGCGAGACGCCGAGCACCGAGCGCGGGCAGAAGCGGCGGAAGAGCGTCGAGCACCAGGGCGACGCGAGCGAGATGGCGATGTACACGATCGCGCCCAGCAGCCCCTGTTCCTCCGGGTTGAGCCGGAACGTGCGCGTGAACTGCTCCAGCAGCGAGGGCACGGCGCCGGCCTCGAGGTACATCCACACCTGCGTCAGGATGAGGTACTTAAAGAGGTAGTCGGTGGCCTGCCGCGTCGATGGCGGCGGAAGCGGCGGCGGCTTGGCGGCAGCGCCGTAGCTCTTCATGGTTGGGTGGATGGCGCGTTTGACGGACGGAGGCAAACTGACTGACCAGGGCTCGGCTGATTGACTGTCCGGTGGCGAAGAGAGGACGCCAACGAGATGAGTTGACCGAGAACAGGGTCGACTGGCGGTTGGCCGTGTTGGTCTCTTTTTATTAGAGGAGCTGTCGGTGTGGGCCGTCGGCGTCGGCGGAGGAACTGAGGAGGAGGAGGAGGATGGGGGCACTTGCTAATCACTCTCATTGGCGACGTGACGACCTGGAGCGGTACATTCACTGATGTGGTGCACACCACATCTCGCACAATGAGATATGTACGTGGACCACACCACTGCGAACAACATGGGTTCAGAACTGAATAGCTCTGTTCGCGGAACGAGTAGCAATATGGGACGTGGGGAGGCGTTGCACGGGCTGGTTGCGATCACGCGCCCCAGCTGCTGAATCGGACACCTCCGCGGTGATGTGGCCAGTGGTTCATGGGGTTTCGATCCGCGTGGAGTGTTAGAGGGCGGGTACCGCGGCAGGAGGAAAGTTCTGTGGGAACGCGCCGAACCGCCAGCGATGTGGCGTGTCGCAGCGCAGATGAAGGAGATGGATCGCTGCAGGACGGAAGCACCGCTTCGGCTTGATCCATTCTGGATTCTCTCCAGCGATTCTCACGTTCTTCAACCCAATCGGTTCAAGGCGTACAGTAGCCCTCCCATCACCAGCTCGTTTCATTTCGATTCGCCGTGCGCCTCCGTCCAGTTCACTTCAACTACTTCAACTACTCGTCCGCTTTTGAAATACTCGTCCGATTCTGAACCAAGATGCTGCCCACAGCCGTGCTATCGACAACTGTCTTGGCAATGACGTCGGTCTTGAGCTCGACTGCCGCTCAGGCGACCTCGACCCCGTACACGCTCCTTCAACCCAGCATGATGGGCTCCGGGTGTATGCCCGGCTCCACATTCACTGAAGTCGCCGCCGACGGACAGAGCATTTCGATCTTGTTTTCCAACTTTGATGCGATGACCAACCCGACCACGAACCGTGTGCGCAAGACGTGCAACTTTGCGCTCCCGATCGAAGCCGCGCCAGGCACGTCAATTGGCTTCTACAAGATCGACTTTCGCGGCTACGCGTACGTGCCGGCGGCGGCAGGCGCCTACGGGTCGCTCACCAACGAGTTCTTTTTCGCCGGCCAGCAGGGCCCAACGATGAGTAAGAAGTTCGAGGCCGGCGACGACATGCCCATCTACGAGACGACGACGATCAATGTGCAGTCGGTGATCTGGTCGCCGTGCGGCGGCTCGACCAACTTCCGCATCAACAGCGGTATCATCGCCTACAAGCCGCTTGGAGAGTCGCAGGACGTGCAGATGCAGATCGACTCGGTGGACGGAGCAGTGAACGGGCAGGTCAAAGTGTACGTGGAGGCTAGGAAGTGCACCCCATCGGGTGAGATCATCCACCCAGCACCAACAGCAACAACACCAGCAATAGCGCCTGCACCAACGACATCAGCGCCAACAACTGCAGCACCTATGACTCCAGCACCAACGGCGCCAACTCCAACCACGCCCACTCCAACGATCACCGCACTGTCAGTGCCACCGCCAACAACGCCGACGCCAACTACTCCCGAACCTACTACGGAGCCACCTACATCCGAGCCGGAAACTCCGGATCCAACAACCTCTGAGTCAGACACTCCGGAGCCAACAACCTCTGAGATAGAGACCCCAGAACCAACGACGTCCGAGCCGGAAAGTCCGGAGCCAACAACTTCTGAGCCGGAAACTCCAGAGCCAACAACCTCTGAGCCAGACACTCCGGAGCGAACAACCTCTGAGCCAGAGACCCCAGAACCAACGACGTCCGAGCCGGAAAGTCCGGAACCAACGACGTCCGAGCCGGAAAGTTCGGAGACAACAACTTTTGAGCCGGAAACTCCAGAACCAACAATCTCGCAGGCCACAACGCCTGTGCCAACGCCAGCTTCGGCCTCGTCCATGCCGGCAACTGTTGCTCCGTTCGAACCAGAGCTGCTGACGCCCACGATGATGACCTCGTCCTAAGCGTTGGACCTCCCTCACTCTTTCGTCTTGCCACTCCCTATTCCTGTTTCTGGTATCAGGAATCTCGATGAACACGCTTGCTGCACACGTCACGTTTCATCCGGTAGAACGTCTTGTCCTTCTCTATATATTCATGGATTTAAATGTCACAAACAACGCACGACTTGATTCCACTCGGGGACTTGATTTTGTTTCCTACGGCGGTGGCGCCGTTCTGTCGGTGGCGGCGCGCGCTGGCTCCTGGCGGCGTTGCTGGCGACGAAGCCGCGCCACGTCGTTCTTGCGGCCCACGTCGCCATCGGCGTCCGAGTCGCTGGCTTCGTCCAGAGCGTCGTCGCCGTCCTGGATGAGCCCGCTGACGTAGAAGGCCCACATGCGGTCGTCGTCCGGAGCCGCGCCGGTTGGTCGCGGCGGCTGCTGCTGGGGATCGACGCTTGAGGACATTGGGGCGACGCTTGGAGATTTGGATTCTGAAGGCCTTCCGCCAGGCTCGAGGCTCGAGTCAAGCGGGTTGAGCGCAGGTGCCTCTAGACATCCAGCCGCGCCTGTCCAGAGATCCGGAGTCCAGAGACAAAAGTGCCTGCTCCTGGCGTCAACTGGAGTCCAGAGGCTGGAGCCAAACGCCACCGCCAACAACTGGAACGCACGGCGCTGTCCCTTCCTGACATCCTCTCGTCTCACGTCGCAGAGCTGACGATTGGAGTGACACTAAACAAACCAGATCAGATGTTACAAACAGCTACTAACCGTTAATTCAACCCCACTGCCAATTACTACGATCTGAAGGCTGGGCCAAGTTGACGTCGAGTCGTGAACTGAGATCGGCTGCATCATCTCCCCAGCCAACTGTCTGACTGTTGCCGTCGCCACACAGGAATCAAGCACGTGTATCTGGGCTGGATGTGTTGGGTGCCAGCGTAGAACATTCTGCATACCCTTCATCTGTGGGTATAGAACTTATCTGTGCGCGCAGACTGTGGTCGTGTGGTCGAGATCAGCGAAAAACTGAACATGTTGATGGATGCTGGTGCTACGTCACGTCACAAATGTGGATGAACCGGGCCATTTTGGTCACGTGGCTCATCTTCCACCGGCGCGCGGCTGTCGCTGAGATATCCGCAGATTCACTTTAGGATCCTGTGGGCGACAGCGACCACTCGTACTGTGGGTCTCAATTTGGACCACCGCTAGCCGTGTGGCCCATGATGGAGATATACGCGACGCACTGCGTGATCGGTGTTCTCCTCCATTGCAATGCTCCGCCAGTGACAACGCGCAGATCAACGTGGAAACAGCTCTCCAGTCCTGCACTACGTCGAATGCTGACCTCCTACTCCTTCTCATTTCTTGTGGATGAAGTTGCGAGTGGGAGACCTTTGTTGGTATCCAGTTGCGACAAGTTGGAAGTGCCAGCTCCAAAGCGAAAGATCAAAGTGTCCAGCGTAAAACAATCCCACCCCCCCACGACCGTTGACCAATTTACTGTTCCACGCATTGCTTCCTCCAACCATAGACCAGATCCAACTTTTATTTGTTTTGTTTTGTTACACGAAGAGCGCGTTGTACTCGTCCTCAATGACCACGCCTTCTTCTCCACTAGTCGGCAGCGCCCGCTCCGATCCGCCTCCGCCTCCACCTCCGCCGCCGCGTTGGCCCTTGGCCAGCTTCTTCTGGATGCTCTGCAGCAGATCCCGCGCGTCCTTGTGCAGCTCCTGGTTGGCTGTGAGCACAAACGCCGGCGTCTCCGCACTCTCAAACGACCGGTTGTCCAGATTCAGATTCAGCACAATCGGCTGCCGGTGGCGCTCGCCCTCGGCGACGACCTGAACTTGGTCGTAGAGCACCTGCTCGGTATCCAGCACGGTCGTGCGCTCGGCGCCGCTCTCGTCAAAGGCCACGAGCCGCCGCATGTGCTCCTGTGCCGCTGGATCCATCAAGGATTCATCGTCCAGCTCCTCGTAGCGCAGCTCGGTGTCGCAGAACGCGCAGCGCCGCGCGCCGTTGTGCTCGATGCGGCCGCACTGGAGGCAGTTGATGATCCGCGCGTGGAGCAGTTTCGACGGCTTTTTGCTCTTGGTCTGCTTCAGGCGCGAGTTGGCGGCCGCCGGCACGGGCACCAGCGGCGCCGCCTGGTCTTGTTGGCTCGGCGTCGATTTGTTCTTGTTCTTGCTTTCGTTCTGCGATACTGTTTTCTTTACGCTATCACGGATCGTGGGGGCGGAGGCGGAGGAGGAGGAGGAGGAGGAGGAGGAGGAGGAGGGATCATAGAGCCGACTGCTGATGGTTTTGGCGCGCGCAAGCGGCACGCCCAGCATCTCCGTCAGATACGGCTCGACCTCGTCGGCGGTCTTAAACTCCGTAAGAATGTAGCTGAGGATGTCATCCACCTCTGGGAACCCTAGCAGCGCCGTCAGCTCCGCCTTGAGCCACGCGCGCGTAGCAGGGTCGGCGTTCATGGTCGCTTTTGATGTGGCCGTCAAACAACCAAAGCAACGCCCAAGCAAAAACGTGAGTGATGGTCAATGGAGTGGGTCACATAGATAAAAACTTGCGATGTGTGACGAGCACATCATGTTGAAAATGTGCAGTAGATTGCGGTGTTTTGATTATTCTATCCGAATCCGACTCGGAAAGTCCCTCAGGCAGGCATTTACTTCTTGCCACCCTTCTTGCCGCCCTTCTTGCTGTCCTGGGCGGCCGGAGCCTCCTTGGCCGCCTGCTTCGGTGGCTGCTGCTGCTGCTGCGTCTGAGCCTTCTGTTGCTGCTTCTGCGGCGCGGGCTTCTGCTCCTGCTGCGCCGGGGCGGCCTGCTGCTGCTTGTTTCCCTGCTTCTTGGCCATGGTTGCTGGTGGACTGGTGGCTTGCT